>BSBK01001715.1:0-253238 GCA_027943335.1 Chamaecyparis obtusa
TATATATATAAATATATATATCTATATATATATGTGTGTGTATATATATATTTGTGTATATATATATATATATATATATGTATATATATATTATATATATATATATATACATATATGTATATACATATATACATATATGTATACATATATACATATATGTATACATTATACATATATGTATACATATATACATATATGTATACATATATACATATATGTATACATATATACATATATGTATACATATATACATATATGTATACATATATATACATATATCTATACATATATATATACATATATCTATACATATATATAATATATATGTATATATATACATATATATGTATATATATATATACATATATATATATATATATATATACATATATGTATACATATATATACATATATATACATATATATACACACACACAACACACATATATATATATATATATAGATATACATATACATACATATATATATATATATATATATATATATATATATATATATATATACATCTACATACATATAATATATATATATATATATATATATATATATATATATATATATATATATATATATATATATATATATATAGACAAGGGTTATTACAGAAACAACAAATTCACATTAATGAAAGAATAAATTAGGACTCTAAAGAAGTATAATCTAATTTGAAATCCACAAAAGAGATAATAACCAAGAGCAGGGACCATCAACTTTGAAATTATTTGAATATCCTTACCTCTCTAGTCAAACGTGTGGCTAAGATGCCAAAGTTGGATGGACTAAAATATTTGATATGTTTCAGAGTTCCTTTTTTGAATCTCATCAAATGTAATATTGTTCTATGGCATGGAACCTTTCTTAAGTGGGTTATATATTCAGGAAACTAGCACTATACTTATGGCACAAGAAACTATTTTAACCTTGGAAACATTTTAATGTCATAGTCATTGCAAGACAAGTTAGGAGTTAAATTCAACTATTATAGAGTTCCAGAACATGGATCAACATTTAAGTGTTAGGGAGTTGATTTTGTTGATGCAAAATCTTTTAACAATACAAATTGGAGTGCATTTATAGACAACCTAGAAATAAATCAATTCAATTTCATGTCCATTAAATGTTAGTCATAAAGTAGACTTTTGTTTTTCATAAATAAAAAAGGGGTTAGGGTTGTCTCCCTTTATATTAATTCACATAATTTTTTTTTACATTTACGGTTTGTTGATAACAAAAGGCTGAATATAAATTGGGAAGAAACCACATATTTAGCTCACTAAATACTCATGACAAACACCATTACAAAAAAAGGGTGGTAACCTTTTAACTAGTAGTAGTCCCTTAGGAAGTGTTTGATGCTATTTTTTTCACCATAGTATCAATGCAGACTTTAAATGCCCTTATGGCTATTCCTATTTATGACTTCTTTTATGCACTACATTTCATTTGTGATAATCTGAAACAAATTCTGAAGTTAACTTGAATTCATTATTATTGTGTATGACTTCTTTTATGTAGTACATTTTCATCTCTGATTATCTGAAAGGAATTATGACGTCAGTGCATATTTTGTATTATTTCTAGATTATTATGTAGCTTGCGTTCTTCTTCTACTTTTTGGATTACATGGTGGAAAGGCCATTTTGTTTCATCTAGATCAATGAGTATTTCCATAAATGATTCTCTTAAAATAATCTTTCACCCTATTTTTGCATTCATATCATTAAGCACATTATTTCTTATTGGTTTCCTAATTGTTGTTTCCATCCTAGACATAAAGTTTGCTGATCACTACTACCTGTTTTTATTTTTAAGTGCATCTTGTTCCCTTGATTGCACAAATGAAGGTCTTAGTTTTTTTTGTACCACAACCTTATTATAATAAGGGGAATGAGCCACATGTAATGGATTTTCCAATGACACCATTCACTGCATCCTTATATTGCTCATGGAAAAACTTTAGCATTGAGTTTAGAGCATCACTAGTCATCCTCCCCTTAGGCTTTTTTGCCCTTGGACTATAGATGGAAAAACTTGAAATCATATTTAATAGAAAATACTAGTATGCATGGTATGATTATTTTTAAAGGGTACTAGCTCAATGGAAGACCACCTACTTTACAAGTAGGAGGATGGTGGTTTGATTCCATCGTACGCTAATATGATTAAATATATGAATAAATTAATAACTAAATATATGATTAAATTAAGGATTAAATATATGACTAAATTAATAACTAAATATATGACTAAATTAATAACTAAATATATGACTACCATGACTAAAAAAATGATCTGTTAACAATAATCAATGACTAAATATATGATATAAATAATGACTAAAATTTGTGATTAAATACATCACTGCCATGGCCAAATAAATGACTAATTAACAACAATCAATGACTAAATCAATGACCAAACGAATGACTAAAATAAATGACTAATATAGTTTTAAGTCATAAATTTAGTCGCGTTATAAATGAATGCAAATAAAATACTAATAGTTGTGTGACTAAGTTTAGTCATTTATATACAATTTTTAGTAGTTTATTTGGTCACATATTCTTGTTTTTGTACAAGTGCTTGTAGTTTATTTTGATGATCTTCATCTTCTTCCTATTTCTAATATAGAATTTCATATTTTTTGTAAACTATAAAAATTGCCTTTCCTTATATTAAAAAATTATATATTTTACCTCTTTCCAAGTGTACAATAATAAAAGGAAGAAAGGTATATAAGAAACCCATCCACCTTTTTGTAATGCATAATTAGAAGTAAGATGACCCAATAGGCTCAAGTAGGACTTAACCACTAAATTAGTGTGATGATCCTTGCAGTATTGATTAAGAATTAAATAGATTTGGGGAAATAATTTAATGAAGCAAGATAAATAACTAAAATAAGCTAAATTAAGTAGTTTTGGGAAAATAAAGATTGACAAAAATAAACACAAAGTTGCTATAACCTGCAATGGAAGCTTGGGGAGCTGTACTAACTTCTAAACTGAATCTGAAGTTTTTTTGATAGGGATAAAATTCCCTAGGTGTTTCTATCCCAAGATAAAAAAAGTATGGTGCATTTATTGCCAATAATTCTACCTAGAATTTTGACTAATAGTCCCACAGATCCCAATATTTTCAAAAAACATTTTGACAGTTGCACCACCTATACCTTGCCAATACCTTCATAAACATATATTGAGATTACACATAATTATTAAGATAAAAAAAGGAAATTCTTGAAAAAGAGAGAAACAAAAAGAGAGAGAAAGACAAAGAGACATGACCAACTAGTCTAGTCAGTAAATCCTTACCATAGATCATGCAAAGAGAAAATGTTGCTACAAAAGATGAAATTGATGTTTTAGCAAGCTATGTGACTGCTAGTAAACCCATCAAAAGGGATCATTCCTCAAGAAAATCATGTCTTCATTAAGGGATCCATAAATGCGGTTAGTCAAAAGACCAAATAAAAAAAATGGCCAGTCAAAGGAACAAATGAAAAGAAGGAAGGGACCAGTCTTAGAATCCACTAGAAGGTTCTTAGGGCAGGATAATGTAAGATGAACACAAGGAAAATAATTTTCTCCTTAGTCATCTACATAAGATATTGAATTGATTCATTATGTGTTTGTGTGTATAGAATGTGAAACAAGGAGTAGAGTGTATGTCCTCATGTTAAAGTGATTGTAATGCCTTACTGGGAGAAATGGATTTAATAGAGCATACATGCACCCCACAAGAGACTTTGACACTATAAAATTACCCTGAGAAAGGAGAAACCAAGGGGAATGAAGACATGACCAAATGAGAGCATAAAAGGGATCTACTAACTCTGGAGTCAGTATGATCATATGATAACTAATGTATATTAGAATTATATCAAAATGAGTTGTCATCATCTCCCAAAAGTAGTAGTACTATAAGCACAATGGAAGGTCATGTAAGAGATAGGAAGAAGAGTCTTTTTGGGTTGACATTATAGAGACACAAAGATAATGGTATCTACCATTTTGTGTCATCCCCAATAAAATAAATAAATGAACATTTACAAACAGTGGTCCATATGCATGACATAACATGTATACAAATATAGAAGAAATGAAATACAAATAGAGGAATGTCATAACAGGTTGATTCCTTTATCACCTTACACCAATAGAGAAACAAGGGCCATTTAAATAAATCTAAACAAAACATAACAAACAAAATATCACAGGGAAAGCACATTACAATAGGAAAACACAAAGGAACCCACCATACAAGAGGAGCTAATCAAGCATATCACCTACCCCCCAATCTCAGTCTGTATCATTTAAGGAAGGTGAGAAACATGCAAGAGAAGCAACATCGATCACAATAGATGGAAAATAGCCATTTCCAAACAAGGATTGGGTTTTAAGGATGAGTCATTTTTCTTCTCACTAGGATTAAGAGATAATTGTTTCATAAATCTAGTTTGTAAACCATTATTAATATCAATAAGCTCATACATATCATCAGAATCAATTGCATGAATATCATTAACATAGAAACACTAAAATCATTATCAAGAGTGCCCTCTCATCTAAGTTAATCAAGATAAGATCTCTAATCCAAATAGAATCATCATGTTTGTTTCAATTCATCTTTTGAGATTAACTTCCCCCCTTGGATTGTGCATAGACTGATTAAATGGAATCAAAGAATAAGTAGATGTCTTAGGGGAGGGAAAGGTTTTGGGAAGCACACAAGCTCTAGCATGATGTTTACAAAAATGGTCATGAGTACAATGCTATGTTTGGTTTTTTTTGAGACTTGGTTTGGTTTAGGATCAATCAACATTAGGTACTTTTCTTCTATAGGAGGAACAACAAAAGACACCACACTAGGTTGACAGATAGAAACTACAGAGCATTATAGGATATAGGAGGTGAAGCTAAAACATAAAATATGAGGTTTGGAAGGTGTAGGGAGAAGTCCAAATTCTAGGGAAAGGAGATGGAACTATAGGGGAGGAATTCCTAAGTTTCCAAATATTCTTAATCTTGAATTTTTGATAGGATAGGAAGTAATTATCTTTTCAAGGTTAGACTAATTGAGACATGGGAGGCCAAAATAAATCAAGGTCAAAGTTCTAGTTTGTCACAAAATTTTGCACCCTTTTTTAGGTGATGGTTAGTGACCTAAAAAACCTTGTGAAACATGAAAATAATCTCTCAATGTAGGACATGATTAATGAGATTGAATCTGTAGAGAAGGCCGACTTCCTTTATAATTAGGATGCACCTAGAACTACTGCTTTGAGAGAAAAGGGAGAGGGATATGCTGAAAGGGAAAAGGTGATGTACCAAATTGATTATTTGGTTAATCTCTCAGCCTATGAATGCACTTAAATTCATTAATACCATATCACTACACTATAAAATTACTTATCATCCTAAATCTAACATGAAGGCAAGAAATTGAAATCAACCTTACAAGGAATGCATACATTCACTAAACATGATTGAATCAACCGAAGATCACAAAATATAGAAAACCTTAGATGATGAACTACATGCAAATATGCAAGTAAGAGATAGAATTTACACAAAATACTGCACTTAGGATAGGTAAAATAACAATTATATTGAATTAGGAAAAAGGAAATATAACTACAAGGAAAAAGGCATTGCCAATCCATTAGAGAAGAACCCCTTAAAAAAAGTAAAAGATCTCCTTTTAAAGAGTAGGCATAACTTTGAATGAGATATTTGAGTTCAAACCATAACTAGGGTTAGGTCATATAAGGATATATTAGACCAAAGAAAATTGATCTCTACAAGTCGATCCTAATCCCAAAAGCGATAGCAAGATCATGAAGTTAATGCCCTTGCAATAAAAGAATATATTTTGCAACTGCAAGAAGCATAGCCATAACTATGAATCAAATAAGTCTTCATATGTACCTCGATGGTGTGTAAATTATGGCCTCATATGTATGCATTGATGATCATGGAGAGGAAACTGAAGATCATATTAACCCTGTATTGATGGCATCATTTATCTTCTAGAAGTAGCTGGAGTCAGCTTAAAATTCAATGCTCTACAGATAAGAATTCAAAAAAGTGAATCCAAAAGTGATCATTAGTTTTTAAATATTTAAATTCCTATCACCTCTCATGGGTCAAAGGGATTTGACTGGGAAAGAACTCTAATTTTTATGAAGCAGGCATGTCGATGAGACCTCCATATCTCTTGGTAGAACATAAAACCTCATTGAAAGAGATATCAATGGGAGAAAGCTGAAACATCACAAAAAATAAACTTATCAATGAGAGAACATCTATTGATGAAGCTTGCAAGACATTGGTCGAACAAAAAATCCCATTGAAAATAGACGTCAATGGAACAAAGCATAGGCCTTATCGAAAACCATATAGATGGAAGATAGCTCATCGATGAAAGAAAAAACTGCCCAATTGAACACAAAAGTTCATTGGAAATAACCATCAATGGAACTAGGTAGAAGCTTCATCAGAATCACTTATCAATGGAAGAAAGACCATCGATAAAGCACATAAATACTCCACTGACTACCAAGCCCCATTGACAACCACCATGTGTCCTCCGCTCATTGGCCTTCATTAAATTGTAGACCCCACCACAAAATCATTCTTTTCACTATTCATCGATGCCATCGACATAGACCCCATAAAAAATGGCTATCAATGAAAGAAGATCATCAATACAATAAAAAAAACCACTTGGATGAACACAAAAATTGATCGAAACACATGTTGATGAAAACCCTAGTAAGCTCCATCAATAACTACCCATATTGATGGAACAAAGCATGTAGATGAAACAAAAAAACTTTCCACCAAACTTGAGGCTCCATCAAAAAATACCATCGATGAAACAAAAGGGATGCCACATCAAAAATCATCTTGCAAGTCACTCTTAGTCAACTTGCTAAGCCAGTGGAAGAGGCTGGTTACCAACGATGATGGGAGACTTCATGCAATCACTTAAGTGACTTGTGATTGGGCCATTTGGTCAACTTAAAATTAGAATAAAGTGATGCCTAATCTAAAATAAAACCCTAAGGATTTATGAAAGCCTTATAGTTGGATATTTTTGAAGGCCTTTAGTACTTTTGTCTAGTTTTTCAACTCAAATCAATTACAATGATCAAAACCCTGTAATCTAATATTCTGATGGTGAGAAAAAATGGTCAACAAATCCCTCGAGTAGCTAAAGGTTAATAGAAAGTATGGTCAATCATGATGATTTCTCCATCATGGGAAAATTTTAAACACTCATGGGTAGGTGAAACTATAGCTTTCATGGAGGTTAGCCAAGGAAGGCCATGCCTAACTTTAAATTGATTAAAAATTGGGATGAAAACAAAGGTGAAATCTAAGGGTTTATTACCAACTTCGATGGGAAGAGTAACAAAACCATGAGTAGAATAAGTGAAACCATTGAATGTTTTGATCATCACATCAGATTTATCATAGAAATGTCACTTGAGATGTCTAGTGTAAAGATGTTCTTCGATGATAACATTCACCATGGAAGTAGGATCTATAAGGAATCCACAATAAGGAAGTACACTAATCTTCACAACTATGTAAAGAGGACCATCAAGTACCCTAATAGTCTCACTAGGATAAAATATAATGCAAAGATTAGGTTTGGGTTTGGATTGGTTGATAAGGTTGACAACATTGTTGGCTTCAGTACACTCAGGTAGATGAAGAAGGAATGGACTCAATGGTATTGGGTGAATGGGAAAGTAAAGGGTTGGTAGAAATTTGTCAATTTTGGTTGGGAAGGATAACATATTTTTTTCCTTGATTGTTAATGCCCTCAATAGACATAACATTAGAATCAATAAGGTCTTGAACAATAGTTTAAAAAAAAAGCACATTTCAATATCATGACTAGGTTGATTATGATATTGGCAAAAAGCTTTGGGATCAAAGTTCTTGTTGGTTTGTTTGGAAGGATCAATTGGATTAATGAGAGGAAGTTTGAAGACATTAGCATTAACCAACTTTAAAAGCACATTATGGAAAGATTTATAAAGAGTGTAAAATTACAAGAAGCATTAAAATAAGATGATAAAAGAGCCACACCTTTAGATGTTGTTTCCACTTGTGCATCAATATTGTTTAATGAATTTTTGATCTTGATGAATATTTTGGTGCTTAAAAATTATGAAAAGGTTGAGCTGCGGCATGAATCTTATCAACCAAAGCTATTGGAGTGTTTGTGTCAAATTGACTCACTTGAAGCTGATAAATATGAAGAACTTTACATAATTGAGTAAAAGAGGAGAATTAAAAGTAATATCTTATCCATAATGTATTTTTGTAAATTAGTAATTAAAATGTGTTGAATATCAACATTGGGCATAAGATAAGAAATTTGAGCATGCAAATGCTTAAATCTACCATTGAAATCAACCACTTTTTCTTTAACACCTTGTTTACAATGCATCAAATAAATCAAAGAAATATCAAACCGATATTATTTTGGAACTATTGGACAAAAGTATTAGAAAGTTTTTGGAAATAATAAATGGAAAAAGGAGGTAAAAAACAATACAATTGTAATGCATTATCTTGAAAGGCTCTAATAAATAGCTTATCCATGAACCTTTGATCATGAGAAAATTCACTACACAATGTTTGAAAGGTATTAACATGGGTCAAGGGATCATATTTACCATTATAAGTCTCTAAGTTGGGTATTTCCATGTATTGAGGGATAATGACATGGATGATGTCCAAGGACAAATGGCTGGAAATGTCACATGCTGTAATGTTGAATTTGGATTGATTCATAGAGGCAATTTGTTATTGCAAGGATGAAACAATTTGAGAAAGGATATTAATAGTGGATTTGGTATAGATATTTGTATGAGACATATGCATAATATTAGGACCTTTTATGGGAAATTGAAGGAACATTGGAAAATGAAAATGGAATGCTTTTGTATGAAATCATGTATGAAGGTTGTGAAGCACATGGAACACTTGAAGGAGGAGGAACAATATGATTAGGAATGATTCCAAGACTAAAATGAATAGGATTGGCATTTGAAATAGAAGTAATCATAAGAGGTGGACCATAAGTAGAAACAATAGGTAAAGAGGTAGGAATGGGAAGTGAAGTCTCAACACTAATAGGAGGTTGAGTTAAACCTAGATCTTGAGAACAAATTTTCAAAGTCATTGGAACTATTTTGTACTTGGGTAGGAGGAACTCTTAAAGACTCATATTAATCATGAGAAGAGTGAGAAAAATGATTCTCAATCATAGTAGGAATTCCATTAGTAGGCATGTGTGTATCATAAAGATTCCTAGGAAATAAGGAGGACTTAGGATCAAAGGAGTCCATAAGTCTACGACTTCTCCTAACCATAATAATATAGGTAGGACTTAATATTATAACACTCATGTATAATAGAATAAATAAAAGATAGATTTATGAATGAAAAATATGAAATTTGATAAAGATATGAAAACATTCATTAAACTTAGACAAAATTAATTGAATTGCACATAAAATATAATGAATAACACATCTAAGTATGAAATGAAAAGTGGGGATCCAATGCACAAAAAAGGGGATCTAACACCAAAATCAAAATGGAAATATCATGCACCAAGTTCACCAAAATGTACAATAAGAAAAGGGAAGCAAGAAATATAAGAGACTTGTCCACCTTTTCCTAATGCACAATCAGAGAGAAGATGACCCAATAGGATTAATTAGGACTTTAGTGCTAAGTAAGTGCAATGATCCTTTGATATATGTGATTAAAAATGAAATGGAATTTGGGAAATAATCTAATGATGCAAGATAAATGAATAAAATAAGTTAAATTAAATAATTTTGGGAAAATACAAATTAACAGAAACAAATAGAAAGATGTAGTGACTTAAAATAGAAGCTCATGAACTATACTAACTTGTAAATTAAATATAAATATGCTTTGATAGGAACAAATCATGCTAGGCATTTTGGTCCCAGGAACAAGAAGCCCGAGGCATTATATTCCTAGGAATTCTGCCTAGAATTTTGACTGACAGTCCTACTGATCCTGATATTTCTTGAAAATTTTTGATAGTTGTGCCACTTGTACCTTTTCAATACCTTCTGAACAAATATTGAGATTGCACATATTCATGTATATGCTTTAATGTTACTTTTTGGACCTTGGAATGTAGAAAGGAATCAAGGATGCCCTAAAATATGTATGGATATATGAATGTCACTCCTAGACCTTTAATGTTGTTATGCTCAATTGAACACTTGGTATGGAGGAATAATGTATGTAAAATAGACAAAGGATATTCTTGCTTTCTTGAGAACTATTCTACTTGGAAGATAGTGTAGATACCAAATTAGGAGGATATAGGCAACTAGACCAAGTATAATTGAAATGAATCTCAAAATCACCAAAATGGGGCCTAACAAAGCATCCAATTATGGGTGATAATTTTTTAGGAAAGTACACCGAGTCCAAATATCTTGAGTAAGATTATTTTCCTTATTGTTTGCATGCATTTTCTTTGTTTCTGAGTTGTATGATATTGTTGATCTACCAAATAGATCTTGTTTGTGAACTTGGGTTCCTTTCAATATCTCATTGAATCCTAACCTTTATATGATATTAAGAGATTGAAAAAAATAGAAAACCATATAAGTTGGAGTATTTTTTTAAATTTTTTGTGTAGTTATAGGTGAGGAATATTAATATTGCAATCTAGTGCATCACCCCCTCTTTTTACCTTTGCATTCCTTCTTCCCTTTTCCCTAAATTTTTTAGATTACGTTAGAATCTTTTCAAGTGTTGGGTTGGTTCATCACTACACCTTGATTGGAAATGAATATGACCTTCTCTAGAGACTCAACCTCACTTGTTAAGGTCCACACTTGGAGGTTGTTGTTGGATATTTTCCACCAGGCTAGTACTGACTATATGTTTGTCATTGATGACAACATATGGAAAGTAGCATGCGCGGATGACTTATGTAGTCAAATTTTAGTATATATAGCATGGACATGATATCAACATGATATCATGGGTGCAGAGGTTAACTGTTAGTACAAATAGTTATATAGTAGCTGGTGTCAGCAGTGTTCCTGACAAAGTAACAGGTGATTTTCTGTGTATGGTTGTCCGTACAATTATCATGGAGCCTTGTGTGCTTGGATATATGATGAAGAAATATTAGTGATGTTATATTCATGGACGCAGAGTTAGATGATTAGTAGAAGTGAATTTATGTAGTCACTATTCACCAGTAGCAGTTTCCCGTGTTTGTTCAGAAGAGCCGACAGAGATTTTATTGGTTCTGGTGTTGCGCCTATCATTGCGGTATGTGCCCTTTGAGTTAAGCTTAGAGAAGAGTGAGTGATGTTCAGTTAAGAGCGCATAAAGTAATTCAACTTGAGGAGAAAGATCTAGTTGTTTTGGTAGAGCCGACAGTGTGTACCATGCATCTACAATTATCTTATTGGATAGGTCCCAGAATGTGTTGTGTGCTTAGTAGAGTTGACTGATTGGTTATTGGAGTTTTTTATGGTTTCTCTAATATGATTTCAAGGTGGTTCTAATAGGCTGACTTGATTATATCATTTAGAGGAAAGATATTTATAGGCAGTCATTTGTGATTGCTTAAGTGTGGTTCATAGTTGATAAGAAGAGTAGAGCAGAGTGTGCGAAGTGTTGAGCCATCAGAAGAAGGTCTATGTGACCAAGTAAAGTGTTTGTGCTATACATTGGAACTGATCTAGATAGTAGGTCTAAGTGTGGTTCACCAAGATCCAGATATAGTGTATATATGTTATTTAGAAGGTTGTAGCCTTCACCCCTTTGAGCAGTGAGCTCTCAGACAGTGCATCCTCTCCCCTAATAGGGACTATTGTAAAAGACTCCTAAAAAGGTCTGACCCTTGACCAGGTCTACTGTACTAAATATATTGTAAAGAAACTCCTAATAGGGTTAAGGATATTCTAACAAGGATCATAATACACTAGTGCATAATATTAGTGGGTGTCAATTCCCACTGGGGTTTTTACCTATTTGGGTTTCCCCATAACCAAAATATTGTGTTGTGTTCAAGTGTTCTTTCATTGTGTTTATGCTTTATGTTTAAGTATACTTAATTGGATAAAGAATTGAAACTTGTAGATAACTGATTCACCCCCCCCCCCTCTCAGTTATCTCTTGGGACTATTCCTAATAATTGGTATCAGAGCCAAGTGCCTCAGAGAGAAATTTCAATAGCTTGAGGTTGATTAGATGACATACTTCAGGAAAGAAAGTCCTAAGTTTGATGGAGAGAATTATCTTGATTGGAAGAACAAGATGGTGACTCATTTGCAATGCATTGCTTTTGAAGTTTTTGATGTAACTATCAAAGCAGTCAAGATCCCTTCCTTGGAAGACCTTGCAAAGGATGATGCTTCTAATAAGAAAAATGAATTATTTCATTAGAATGAAATAGCCAAAGAAGCCATTATCAGCTCCCTATATGATGGTGAGTTCTTAGAAATAAAGAAGGTAGATATAGCCCATAAAATATGGAAGCACCTAGAAGACATATTTGAAGGAGACAAACAAGAAAAGGATGTGCACAAATGGACATGGAAGAAATGATACAATGCATTTGAAATGTTACCTGAAGAAAACATTAGAGCCTACAATCAAAGGATCAATGAAGCAGTTGCTGGAATCAGAAACAATGGTGGAGAGATTTCAGAGGAGGACATTATGGACAAGTTAATAACTACTCTCACTCTAGAATATGAAAAAAAGATCAACATCCTTGATGAGACCATGCAACTTACATCAAATTTCAAGAGAGAGACATTGATTAGTAAAATCTCAGCTTTTGAGATTTCAAGATTGAAGACAGAACCTAAAAGTGAGACAACCTTCAAAGCAACAATTCATGGTAAGAAATCTGCAAACGCTTCTGGTAATTTTGATGATGATGATGAAGAGAAAACACTAGATGATTTCATTTCTATGATTTCCAAAAGAGAAAATAAAGGAAAAGGAAAATATGAAGGTCAATTTCCATTTAAATGCTTTTCATGTAATAAGATTGGTCACTTTGCATCTAAATGTCCCTTAAGAGCTAGAAAGTTCAAAAATGACTACAAGCCTAAATTCTCTAAGGAATGTTACTATGCTGAAGATGGAGTTTCAGATGATGATTTAGATGAAGAAGAAATTGGATTTATTGCTATCATAGAGAAAATGAACAATAAGATAGATCATGAAGATAAGAAAGAGAAACAAGAGATAGCATCAATTTCCCAAGCTGATGTAAGGATAGATTGGATTATAGACAGTGGTTGTTCACATCACATGACAAGTGATAAAAATAGATTTGTTCATCTAGAAAAATACAATGGTGGCATGGTTAGATTTGGAGATAACACTCCAAAACACATAGTCGGTAGAGGAGCCATCACCTTGGATGGAAAGAATAGTATTGATGATATTCTCTATGTAGATGGTTTGAAACATAACCTTCTCAGTGTTGGAAAGTTACTTGGAAAAGGTTATCAGTTGGAGTTCAAAGATGACAAATGCATCATTAAAAATAAGGATGGTGTTATGATTGCATCAAGTTCAAAGACTAGAGGTAATGTTTTCCAGCTCAATTCAGAAGCAAGTTGTTTTGTTGCTAAAGTTGATGATAGTTGGTTGTGGCATAAAAGACTGTCATATCAATTTTGATAACATAGTAAAGATAAGCAATGTAAAAGTAGTAAGAGATCTACCTAGCATAGCAAAGCCAGTTGATACTATATGTAGGGAATGTGTGATGGGAAAGCATGTGAGAAATTCATTCAGGAGAAAACAAAATTTAGTAGAGAACAAGTTGGATCTGATTCATACAGACCTATGTGGTCCAACTCAATTAAGATCATAATATGGTGAAAGGTATTTCATTTTTTTTGTTGATGATTATACTAGGATGATGTGGGTTGCATTCTTGAAAGATAAGTCAGAAGCGTTTGAGAAGTTCAAAACATTCAAAGCTAAGGTTGAGAATTAATCTGGACTAAAGATAAAATGTTTGAGATTGGATAGAGGAGGAGAATTCACCTCTAACAGATTCTATGAGTACTGTGAAGAACATGGCATAAAGAGATAGTTGAGTGCACCTAGAAACCCTCAGCAGAATGGAATTACAAAGAGAAGGAATATAATCATCCTTGATACAACACACACCATCATGATTGAAGGAAAAGTTGCACACACCTATTGGAGAGATGTGGTCAATACAATAGTCTACACCATCAATATAATTCAATTGAGGCCTGACATTGACAAAACACCATACGAGCTATGGTTTGGTAATGTTCCCATAGTAAAATACTTTAGAATCTTTGGAAGCAAGTGCTACATCAAGAGGGATGAAGCAGTAGGCAAGTTTGATGCAAGAAGTGATGAAGGTATTTTCCTTGGTTACTCTACTAAAATTAAAGCTTATAGATGTTTCTATTTAAGATTGAAAAAGATCATTGAAAGTGATCAGGTTAAGATTGATGAAAATTTTATGGTTCAAGAAAGATAATATGATTACTCACCCATGATTGAAGAAGAACCCAGACCCTCCACTAGTGAAACAGTTATTGAAGAAATGTTTGATAGTATTGATGTGTTATTCAATGACCCTGCGACAAGTGAAGAAGATACTCCTAAGGCCGATGAGTCAACATCACCTAAAGTTCCAAAGTTTACATCTAGAAATCATTACAAGAAAGACATAATTGGAGATCAGAGCGACAAAGTCTTAACAAGATCACAAGCAAAGAACTCAGCTAGTAGTGAAGCGGTATGTTTACTATCTTAGATTGAACCTTTAAGTGTTGAAGATGCTTGTAATGATTTAGATTGGCATGATGCTATGAAAGAAGAACTTGATCAGATAATTAAGAATGACACTTGGGAACTGGTCCCAAGACCTAGTGATAAGAATGTGATTGGAACAAAATGGATATTCAAAAACAAGATGAATGAAGATGGTACATTAGTAAGAAATAAAGCAAGGTTAGTATTTAAGGGATATGCGCAAAGAGAAGGCATTGATTATTCAGACACATTTGCACCAGTCAGTAGATTAGAAGCTATTAAGTTGTTTCTAGCTTATGCTATAGTCAAAAACTTCAAGGTTTATCAGATGGATGTCAAGTCAGCATTCTTGAATGGAGATTTGAAAGAAGAAGTATACATTGAGTAGCTGGAAGGATTCACTTTATCAGATAGACCTGATATGGTATATAGATTGAAGAAGGCTCTCTATAGACTTAAGAAAGCCCCTAGAGCTTGGTATGAAAGAATTGATGGATATCTAACTAAGATTGGATTTAAGAAAGGTGCAACAGATTGTAATCTATTCATTAGAGAGACATTTGAAGGTCTACTACTTGTAGCTATATTTGTTGATGACATTATCTTTGGAGTTAATGAAAAACTAAGTGTAGAATTTGCCAAAGAAATGCAAAATGAGTTTGAGATGAGTATGATTGGTCCTATCAAATACTTTTTGGGACTAAATGTGCAACAGATAGAAAAAGGAATTTTTGTTAATCAGTCCAAGTATGTGAAAGAGATACTGAAGAAATTCAAGATGGATGATTGCAAGCTAGTAGGAACACCTATGATCACTGGATGCAAGATTAAAAAAGAAGATGACTCACCACCAATGGATACAACATTGTACAAGTCTATGATTGGTAAACTCATACATCTTACTTAGACTAGACCTGATATTTCCAATGCAGTTGGCATATTTGGAAGATTTACAGCAGAACCTAAGAAAAGTCATGTCATGGCAGTAAAGAGAATATTCAGATGCTTGCAGGGCACTATAGATTATGGTCTATGGTATCCTAATTTAAAAAATGTTGAGCTTCATGTATACATTGATGCTAATTGGGAAGGATGCGTAGATGATAGAAAGAGTACATTAGGTGGAGCAGTGTTTCTTAGTGATAGACTTGTCACTTGGACAAGCAAGAAACAAAATTGTATTTCTCAGTCAATAGCAGAAGTAGAGTATGTTGCAGCAGCCTTGAATTGTTTCACAATTGTTTTGATCAAGAAAATGATAAAGGATTTTGGTATTTAGATTGACTATCCTATAGTTATTCACTGTGATAACACTAGCACTATCAATATTTCGAAGAACCCTGTGATGCATGCAACAATAAAGCACATTGAGATCATGTATCACTTTCTAAGAGAGAAAGTGGTAGAGAAAGAAGTCAAGTTGGAATATGTGGGTACTAAAGATCAGTTGGCAGATATATTCACAAAGCCCTTGCCTAAGGATACTTTTGAGTATCTCAGGGAGAAGTTGGGAGTAATTCCCTTCCCTAATTTTTCTTAAAAGAAAGAAGCAAAGGCATCAGTCCTCAGGGACTAATGGAAGGTTGACTACTCTACCTTAGGAGTAGTACCAGTGCTTAAAATGTATAGAATCCTTTTCCATTGATGTCAAAGGGGGATTAATATACAGAGTCATGAAAAAAAAAAGCAAAGAAGGAGAAGTATACTAAGGGGGAGTAGTATTCAGTATTGGAAGTAGTGCAGTTAAGGAAATGGAGAATATTGAAGATTAGTGAAGAAAAAGGAGGATTCATCTTTGGGGGAGTTTTTGATGAGGAAATGGAGAATGTTATAAAATTATTTCTCATTGGGTTGGTGGTTGTTTTTCATTCCACATGTTGCCATCAATGCCAAAGGGGGAGATTGTTGGAGATTTTCTAGCAGGCCAGTACTGACTGTATGTTTGTCATCGATGACAACATATGGAAAGTAGTAGGCATGGATGAATTATGCAGTAATATTTTAGTATATATAGCATGGACATGATATCAACATGATATCATAGGCACAGAGGCTAACTGTTAGTACAAATAGTTATATAGCAGCTAGTGTCAGCAGTGTTCCTAACAGAGTAACATGCAGTGTTCTATGTATGGTTGTCCATATAGTTATCATGGACCCTTGCATGCTTGGATATATGATGAAGACATATTTGTGATGTTACATTCATGGATGTAGAGTCAGATGATCAGTAGCAGTGAAGTTATGCAATTGCTATTCACCAGTAGTAGTTTCTTATATTTTTTTTAGAAGAGCCGACAAAGATTTTATTGGTTTTGGAGTTGGGCCTATCATTTCAGTATGTGCCCTTGTAGTTAAGATTAGAGAAGAGTTAGTGATGTCCATTTAAGAGTGCATAAATTAATTCAGCTTGAGGAGAAAGATCCAGTTGTTTTGGTAGAGCTGATAGTGTGTAGCATGCATCTACAATTATCTTATTGGACAGGTCCCAAAATGTGTTGCGTGCTTAGTAGAGATGAATGATTGGTTATTGGAGTTTGTTATGGTTTCTCTAATATTATTTCAAGGTGGTTCTAATAGGCTGACTTGATTATATCATTTAGAGGAAAGATATTTATAGGCAATCATTTGTGACTGCTTAAGTGTGGTTCATAGTTGATAAGAAGAGTAGAGAAGAGTGTGCAAAGTGTTGAGCCATCAGAAGAAGGTCTATGTGACCAAGTAAAGTGTTTGTGCTATACATTGGAATTGATCCAGACATAAGGTCTAAGCGTAGTTCACCAAGATCCAGATATAGTGTATATATGTTATTCAGAAGGTTGTAGCCTTCACCCCTTTGAGCAGTGAGCTCTCAGATAGTGCGTCCTCTCCCCTAATATGGACTATTGTAAAAGAATCCTAATAGGGTCTAACCATTGACCATGTCTACTATACTAAATATATTGTAAAGCAACTCCTAACAGGGTTAAGGATCTTCTAACAAGGATCATAATACACTAGTGTAGAATATTAGTGGGTGTCAATTCCCATCGGGGTTTTTACCTATTTTGGTTTCCTCATAACCAAAATATTGTGTTGTGTTCAAGTGTTCTTTCATTTTGTTTATGCATTATTTTTAAGTATACTTAATTGGATAAAGAATTGAAACTTGTAGATAACTGATTCACAACCCCCCCCCCCCCCCCCCTCCTTGTTATTTCTTGGGACTATTCCTAACAGTTGTTTCCATGTTTCAAAAGGTTGTTGGGGGGTTAAATGCCAAGAAAGGGAACAAAATTTGTGGCAACCATTTTTTAACACTTATATGTTTCACAACTATTTTGGAGGTAGTGTTTAATTTTATGATGAAAGAAAATAGGTGCAAGAGGAAATCACAAGGATGATTGGAAAAATTATGAGGCTTGCACCTAAATTTATCTCATACAATAGAAGGAATATGATCCACTAGGCTCAAGGAGCTCAAGCATTGATTGGATGAAATGGGTTTCCTTTGCTATAGAGCTGAAAGTTTACTATGTAAAATAGAAAATTCAAGATGTAGGGTAAAAATAAAATAAATTGTGCATACAAACATCAAAGATGGTAAAATCAATTTTGATCCTAGATGTGGAAATCAAAAGTAGAGACTAACCTGTGATCCAAATTTTAGTCTAGAATGGCAGGCATAGGGAAACCTAGTTCATAGAGGCCTTAAGAGGCACCTACGTCCTAGTAAATTTTTATGAAAGTTCTACCACCTAAAAATTCTAGTTAGATCTTTCGGTAGTTCATTTTGTAGATTCACCACCTTTCACCTACACACAAAAAATGAGGAAAATGTTGGGGAAAAGGAGTTTTCCTTGGTCAAAACCTTGTTTAGAAATTAACCTTGAAATTGCATAAAATGAAGAGTGTGCTATAATTAGTAGAGGCATGATAAGAAATTATACCTTCACAAGTGTTGAATTGCTCATGAAGATGCTTACAATGATGTCTTGATAGTGGATCTAGGATAGGAAGGCCATGGGTTCCTTCACAAATTATTTGTTCTAGATAATTTATTCCTTATCTTTCATGCTTGATGCTTGAATATAAATATGAATATATTACCTTAATGTCTTGATTGAATTAAACTTGCTTGAGTGCTTGAACACTTGCTAGAAGATAGGTTGATGCTTGATTATGACGGAGGTAACACAACTTTTAATACCTTTGTAGTTCAATTTGGGTCTCAAAAATTGAAGAGGGTTGACATGGATTTTAATATCTTTCCAAAAATACAAGATGTTTCTCCAATTTAAATTTGGGCCACATTTAAGTGGAATGAGGCACCTCTAAAATTACAAAGTGACCTATTTTTTCCCATGCCTTATGGGGCATCGAGTTCCAATCAATTTGAGCTCAAATTGGATCAATAGTCAATGGAGGTATTGGGATACCCAAAATGCACACAAAATCAAAGTTTGAATTTGGAATAAATACAAAAGGCCATCTAGTTTGAAATAAAATCTATGTATGCAAGAGGCGATAAATGATTGAAATAATTAAAGGGACACACCCATAATGAAGTGGATACTCATAGAGATTGGGAGACATTGAAAGTGCTTGTATCTTAAATTAATTAATTAAATGAAATTTTAGGAGATGGTTAAAGGGACACACCCATAATTTAAGGGGCCTCTTGTAAATTAAGTTAATAGAGGATAAATATTTACATATTAATTAATTAAATGCATAGTAAAGAGGCCAATCGATGTATGAAATCCTTGTACATTGAAATAGAGCCTAGAAAAGGACTAAAATTGAACTAATTACAATTTAGGATACTTCAAATTTGATGTAGATAATCTCAATCAAAGACTAGATTGTCAATATTGGCCTCACCCCTAGAGCTTTGACTTTTTTATAATTGAATTGGCTTGGACATGAGTGCACAACATTATTTTCTTCCCAATTTGACTCCAAATTTAAATATTTAAATATTATTGTCAATCCCTTAAATTTTGTATTCTTACAACAACCTCTCTTGATTAATTAATTTTTTTGGTCAATAAAATATTTAATTATTTTATTAATATAGTTCTAGTTTAGATTTGGTTCAAACAAGAGGAAGCTACAACACGAGAAACCACCATGCCAAATATGGCAATGCACAAAGAACCATAAACCAATCTAAACATGGCAATAACCATAACCTGTAACAAAATATTAAACAAAATTAACCATTGATTCATCTCTTAGTCTAGGATCAAAGTATCATATCAAAGGACTTCTTTAATTTTTTCCCTTTCATTGTTTCCCATCCTTCTTCCACTTTTTCTACCTTATTCTACCACCCCTTCAAATTGCCTAGAGGCATCACCACCATCTCAGCCAAACTACCTTGACCTTGCAACACTTTTTGTTTCTTTGGAGGTCCATCCACTATATCATGAGACTGCATAGATCAATTTTTCTCCCTACCTTCAGGGGTTCTAGCATCATTCTTTTATTTCAGTTCTATTACACACCCAACATGAGAAATATTAACATTGTTCAATGTAGGAATCTCTCCTTGAACTAGGGTCCCAAATAAATGTTGTGCTTCATCCCAATTCACAGCTTGGGAATAAGTCTTTGGTTTCTCACCCTTCTTTCCATTGTATAATAAGAAGGATAAATTTATTTCCCCTAGGAGGCCATCTTGTCGAATCTTTGTTTCATACATTAGGAATCCATATGGCCAATTTTAAAATATCTTCTGCATCTAAACTAAATCCCTTCATAATCCAAGGGTTGTACACAACAACCTTTTGAATATTTGATCATAATATCTCATTAAATACCTTAAGGACAGTGGTTTTTTAGTGGCAAATATTTGCCAATTGGTACTGAAATGTGGGGTTCAATGTGTCAGGAAATTGGAAAATAGTATTATTATGCAAAGTGGTTGGATCGACTTGTTTTCACACAATATTTGTCCCATGGCTAGTTTATTTGCCACCTTTTGGTTAAAATGGTCATACTACAAAGGTGTTTTTTGCCACCAACTCCTACACAGTTTGAATATTTCTTAGTCCTAATTTTGCCTAGAATTTCTAAATGAATGCAAGAAACCACTGATGGAAACACATGCATTAACCAATATGGAAACATGGTTTTTAAAATTTTGAGGTGCCATATCACCAAAAACATTAATTTTTTTTTTCTTTAGGCCAAAATAATTTTGCCCCCAACTATTATTAAATGGTAATGCCAACTCCATATTCACCTTCAAAATTCAAACTGCATTGCCACAATTCCATCCAAATTCACCAAATTTTTATCTCCATATTACAATGCCATGTAATTTACCAAATTTTGTTTGATATAAATACATGAGAAGGTGAGATTTATAGTTTACACCTTGTTTAGATCGGTTTGCACTTCTAGATGCTCTCGACACAAGTTTCTTGGGAATTCTTTAGATGCCAATTCACTAATAGACTTTGTCACTATGAAAAATTAACAATAAGTAACAATGGCTATACGAATGATGTTAGTGTTTTCCATTTTGAAGTGTTAGTGTTTGTCATTTTGATTTCAAAATTTTCTTACAGCTTAGCTATTAGGACTTAGTTTCTTCCATTTTTATCTATTATTGTTTAGATGGTATGCATCGTTAAGAGATAATTTATCTATTTTATTGTCCCTCTTTTTATCTGTTATTGTATTTCATAGGAAACATATTCCTTCTTACAACTTCTGTTAGTGAGAGATGTTGAGCAATAGGACTCCTGAAACTGATAGAGGGAGGCCATTGAAACACATAAATAATAATATAATGTCATACTTTTGTAGTTTATCAGATGGAGATACAACATCAACACTTGCACCCAATGCATTAATTGACGCATATGCCTCTGTCATAGAGAATGTTCAAATGGGTACTCAGGTAGCCAAACTAAAACAATCAGCTTGGTTAACAACATCGGTGATGCTATTGCTTACAATGCCACTGCTACAGGCAATGTCGGTGATGTTGTTGTTGAGAATGCCACACATGCTAGTGTAAATATCAGTGATGTTGTTGACAATGCCAGTGTTTCTAATCCTGACAATGCTATTGATGTTCTTGTTGATAATGCACAGAAGGGTAGAATAAAAGAAAACAAAATTTGGGTGCAAGTGGGAAATGACAAGGACATTTCAGATGGATTGGGTTTCAAGGTACTCATTAATTGTTGAAGTACCAAAACTAGACAAAGACAAACTTTTAGTAGAATGGAAGTGTACAATATGTACTTGAAGACTTAATAAGGACAAAAAAATGCAGAAATTGGATACAATAGAAAAACATATTGCAAAAGCGTATGAGAAAAAAATCATAGATGGAAAGGAATAGTCAGTGGTTAGATGGAAAACAAAGGAAGAATGTAAGCATGTCAAGTATGGAGAGGAATATTATATGAATGAATAAAAATAGAAGGAGAAACCATAACACATAGGTTTACTTGAAGCTCAATTTAAAAGGTAATGGATGATACATGGGTAAATGCAAAAAGATTGGGGACCAAAAAGGAGGCATAAGGTGCCACTTTTTTTTTTTTTTGAAATTAGAAAAATTTGATCTTCAATGAGAAATTGAAGATAGTTAGACTCAAAATTTCAAGATGTGACAAGAATAAAAGTTGTAGTACTATGAATCTAGTTTCTAAATTACTATTTTTTTAAAAATTGATGGAGATTAAGGCCCTCAAAAAGGGGGAGCACAAAAAGTGGTCCTATTTTTTGTGCAAAAACATAACATAGGGTCTAGTGTGCTCCTCCTAAAATGTTAAATTTTTTAATTTTTTTTTTTAATCACTCTAGTGAGAAGTTAGCTAAGACCACGTAATTTATCCCATATTTTTCTGCTAATGTTTTTATGAATGTATGTTTTTTTATAAGTTTTTGAAGTGCACACATCCAGAAAATGTGAAAATTGGGTGTGCTCCCCCTAGAAATCATCGGAAACTAATAAAAAATCAATTTTTTTTTGAAGTGTGTAGAATGGAGTCTAGTTTCTAAAAACGTAACTTGTTTCAAATTCAACAAAAAAGCCAAAATCTATTTCCAAAATACTACACATTGGGTTTTGACAAAAAATGAACATACTTACAAAACAAATTAGTCATGAAAAGCTTAGCAAAATCAAAATTCAAAATAAATTATATGGCTAGATAGCTAATAGAGAGCTCTAGAACATCATGTGATTTGATTTTGTTACTGTTGAGCCATGTGCAAATCTAACAGAGAGAACATGGGGAAAAATGTGATTTTTTTGTATGTTTATTTGAAAACACATCTCAGACCTATTTGAATATTCCAAGCCTTTGGTTTGGATACCCACAACAAATCCAAGCTTTAGGCTCAGTAGATCCCAATGTAATTAAAAGAGCACACTCCCTATAGGGGGTATGCCCTATTTGGCATGTGCCCTAAGTGAAAATAAAAACATGCAAAAAAAACCTTTTAAATAGGGCACACACCCTATTTGGCATGTGCCAAATGTGGTAATAAAAATCCAACAGGCCCTGCCAGGCCAATTTCAACACTGGGACCATACATAAAATGTATTATTTAAGTATAAGTTACATACTCTCTTATACTTAATTTACATTTTATGTATTTAATTTTAGGATGTTTGAGATTGGTTTCAACTTCATAGGAGTTAAAATACAGATTTTGGATTTTTAGGGTTTTTTTATAAAATTTCAGACTTAGCCAAATTTTAGGAATCAACATAATGTCTTTAGCATGATTCACAGTGGAATTTTGATTGTAAATTTAAGCCCTTGACTTGTGCACAATCATTTGAGGACCATTTCTCATTGTATTATTTATGATAAGGTTAGTTTGGTAATTAACATGTATGTTTAACCATGTTAGGAGAGAGAGAGAGAGAGAGAGAGAGAGAGAGAGAGAGAGAGAGAGAGAGATTAGGATCACTTAGGACCCCTTAGGACCCCTTATAACATATTAATCATCATAGGACACTCTAATGGGTTCTAATGTGTCCTAATGTTTCCTAGGGGATTTTGATGGGTCCTAAGTGGTCCTAGGAACCCTTAGGACCCATTAAGACCTCTTTGGACCCATTAAGACCCATTAGGGCCCCTTAAAACATATTAATAGTCATACAACACACTTTAGGTTTCTAAAGTGTCCTAACAGGTCCTAATGTGTCATAAGGGGTTGTAATGGGTCATAAGTGGTCGTAGGACCACTTGGGACCTATTACAACCCCTTAAGACACATTAGGGTCTGTTAGGACACATTAGAACCCTAAAGTGTGTCCTATGACTATTAATGTATTCTAAGTGGTCCTAATGGGTCCTAATATGTCCTAATGGGTTTTAATGGGTTCTAAGGAGTTTTAATAGGTACTAAGAAATCCTAGGACCACTTAGGACCCATTATGACCCCTTATGATACATTAGGACCCCTTAGGACACATTAGTGTTTCCTATGCACCTTAATGTTTTCTAAGGGGTATTAATGGGTTCTAATGTGTCCAAATGGATCCTAATGCATCATAAGGAGTCATAATGGGTCCTTAGGGGTTATAGGACCACTTAGGACCAATTAGAACCCATTAAGAGACATTAGGACCCGTTAGGACACATTAGAACCCTAAAATGTGTCCTATAATGATTAATGTGTTCTAAGGGTCCCTAATGAGTCCTATGTTAGATAAATGAGAGGGGGGGTGAATTAGTTAGGTCCAGTTATCCTACAGTCCCAAACACTCCCTGATGTATAATAAAAATATTTCAAAAAATTTAATCAACTTAGTAAAATATCAACTGTGCCTTTATGTTTATCTACTGAATAGAAATAAAATGACTAGTGTATCTACCTATCAATCTAGTTATAGTAATGTGTAAAGTAAAATAACAATTCACCACATCTATACATATATAACACTTTGATTTTTAATGTGGAAAACCTGTCAGGGGAAAAAGTACCTGGGACCGATAACCCAAATAAGTCACTCTTCTTAAGTGAGCTTGGTTAAGAGCCAACCCTGTTAAAGGTTATAAAACACACTGTGAGGTGTGACCTGGTTAGAGGATTTATCACCAACAGTTCTTCATGACCAAACATTCACTATGGGGTGAACAAGAAAATAATCAACATTCATTGAATGTCATATTGAAATAAAAAGATTGTTAAGTCCCACTCGGTTAAGAGATTTAACTGTAGCAATGGTTAGAATGTTACAGTAATGATCTGATTCAAATACAACTTATTTTGTAGATTTTTAGATATATGCTAAGATCAAAATACCTATGGCCATTATACTCAATTCAATCTCTTTATTTCCTCCAGCTCTATTATGCTTGGTAATTCCTTTCTCTAACACTCGCTCTTGTCTGTGGAATTGCTCGGTTCTATCTTCAACCTGTTTAACTAGCTTTGCATTAATGGAATCTCTTCACGTGCATTCTAGAATTCAATCTAAATCCCTTGTCTCCTTTTATAGACATCAAAAACTATTTTATTTTCATTCATAGATTTTTCCTCTTAATCTTCACCGTTGATGTTTTTTCTTTAACCTTCCTCAATAGTTATGTCAGTAACACATTTCAATATCCTTCATCTGATCATCCTTGAATTTTGTCAGCCATTTGATCATCATAACAAAAATTATCTTTAATCTCAAAATCATCAATAATTTTCCAACTCATCATCTTTAGTTGACACTCATTAGTTCTATTTAATTCTTTCACTCAATCAATACTGCAATCCGTTGGTGATAACTAGCTCGGTTAACACTGTACTTAGTATACACTACACCTTCTTGGTGTACTATGTTTCAACTCAGTGTATACTAAATTCTTCATTTACTGACCATATATGATTGTTCATTCTTGATATTTAATCCATAATAGAATCATGTAAAGAAATCAAATCACTAGCATAATGTCATAGAATCATCAATAAGTTATCCAATGAATACCATATCCATATCTTTCTCATACATATCATTTTCATGTAGATATCTCATTCCTTCACCATTATTTCCTTCTTAAGATGTTTGTAACCATCATGATAAGTACAGTCAAAACTAGTTGACATCATTGACAATACATTAATTGATTTAATGTCTCACATATACCTTAGTAGCTCCATGATCATCAATCATTGTCTTTCAAATATCCAATCAATTGTCAAACTCTCCTTCAAGATATTGAATTAGTTATAGTCTATCAATCTCCCCCTTTGGCATTAATGGCAACACAATATGAAATATGCCATAGAATACCAAATATTTATTCTACAACTCTATATGAAAATGCTGTAACTTGGAAAGATCTCCCTAGCTTATACGTTTAATATGTTTAATCACTACACAACATCAAAACTCTCCCTTTCAATAATATCTCTCTTGTTCTCTCTCCTACTTCATGCAGTCTCTCTCCCTATAGATTTAGCTTTCAAATATTTCATGCAATATCTCTCCCTTTGAAAATAATGCCAAAAGGAAAATAATCAGCTCTTCAATACCCAAATCAATATCTTTCTTGTTCAGTTCAGATCTAGTACCTTGCATGTACTAATATTTAGTTTCAGTTTATCTTCCATCTTTCAGTTTTCACAACCTTAGGAATCCCAAAGTGTGAACATTATGCATCAACATCATTTGATATTCTGATAAAGTGTAGGTTGATGCAACCTCCTAATCACCTTAGTGACTGTTAGATAGGGGATGGACCCCTAGTCTACTCCTTGAGTATTCAAATGTGTCCTTCGATAAGGGTTTAGTAAATATATCAACAAGTTGCTCTTGTGATTTCAGATACTCCAATCTTACTTTCTTTTCTTAAACTTGTTCCCTCAAGTAGTGATACTTACTAGGAATATGCTTTGTCTATACATGCATCACTGGATTCTTAGAAATATTAATTGCACTTGTATTATCACAATATATTATCATTGGGTTAGTGATCTCCTCATTCATACCTTCCAAAAGTTATTTTATCCATGCAATATTCAAATAATTAGCAGCAACAACAATATATGCTACTTCTTCAGTGGATTGAGAAATGCATCCTTGTTTCTTACTTATCCAAGTAACCAATCTTTCTCCCAAAAATAATGCTCCACCAATAGTGCTCTTTCTATCATCAATGTTTCCAGCCCAATCTGCATCAGTGTAGACTTTCAGCTCAAAATTGCCTTGTTTCTTATACCATAAACCATATTTTTCGACATTCTTCAAGTATCTCAAAATTCTTTTCACAATAGTCATGTGTGATTCTTTAGGATTAGCAGAAAATCTTGCTACAATTCCAACCACATGTGCAATATTTGGTCTACTATGCACAACATACATCAATTTACCAATCATAGATCTATACAAGGTCTAATTTACATCGGTTGACTTGTCATCCTTTGTCAAATTTCATCTAGTGACAATAGGTGTACTGACTGGTTTAGAGTCCTCCATATTGAATGTCTTCAATACTTCTTTAATGCACTTTTATTATGTGATGTATATGCCTTCATTCTGTTGTAAAATTTGCAAGACAAGAAAAAATTAATCTCACCGAACATTGACATTTCAAATTCTTTCCTCATTTCATCAACAAATGATTTGCATAAGTTATCATGTCCTCCAAATTTGATATCATCAAAAAATATTTCAGCAATAAGAATCTTATCAGTTTCACATTTCAAATACAAATTGTTGTTGTCACTTGTTCTAACAAATCCAATACTAATTAGATAGGAATTCCATCTTTCGTACCATGCTCTTGGTGCTTGTTTCAGTCCATATAATGCTTGGTGCAACTTACATACCATATTTATTTGATTAGGATCAATAAAACCTTTAGGTTGTTCAATGTATACCTCTTCCTCAAGTATCCCATTCAGAAAATATAGATTTAACATCCATCTGATAAACTTTAAATCCTTTGTAAGCAACATAAGAAAGAAATATCCTCACTCCTTCAAGTCTAGCAATGGGTGAAAATTTTTCTCCATAGTCAATACCTTATTCTTGTGCATAACCTTTGCATACTAGTCTTACTTTATTCCTAGTGACATCTCCATTATCATTCAATTTGTTTTTGAATATCCATTTGGTTCCAATCACATTCTTTTCTTTCGGTCTTGGTATCAATGTCTATGTCTAGTTTTTCTGTATCTGCTCAATTCATTCATTCATTGCCTTGATCCATTCATCATTTTCCAATGCATCTCTAATAGTTTTAGGCTCAAATTCAAAAACTAAGCACGTGTTGTTTCTCAACTTACTTCATGTCATCATTCCCACTTTCTTATCTCCAATGATCTGATTTTGTGGATGATGACTCCTTACGTATCTAGAAAGTACAGATTCAATTCTCTATTCTTTAATGTGTTCTCCACTCGATGCATGATCATGATCTTCATCGGTAATAGTTTTTTGATTCTCAGTTTGTAAAGAATGATGCTCGGTAGCATTACCCAATTGCTCGATAATGCTAGGATATTTCTCAGGTAGAGTTTCAGATTCCTTAATGTAAACAAATCTACCATAGTCTTCTAGTTCCTTTTTACTTTCTTCATCGTTCTTCTCAGAAAATTCATCAACTCTCACATTTGCACTTTCAATCATCTTTTTAGTAGCCTTATTCAAATATTTATAAGCTTTTCTTTTAGTAGAATATCTTAGAAATATTCCTTCATCACCTTTTGAATCAAATTTCCCATTTCTATCATATTTCAGAATGTAACATCTACTTCCAAATATTCTGAAATAACTCACATTAGGTGTGTGACCATACCATAATTCATAAGGTGTCTTATTTGATTATTTTTTCAGTTGAACTCAGTTCAATGTGTAAACAATAGTACTATCAACTTCTCTCTAGTACATCTGTGTGACATCTTTTTCAATCATCAGTGTTCTAGCACAATTCACAATTGATCTATTTATCCTTTTAGTAATCCCATTATGTTGGGGTGTTCTCGGTGCAAAAACCTATCTCTTAATTCCATGCTAATTACAATAATTAATGATCTCATTAGAAATAAATTCACCACATCTATCTGATCTTAAGAATTTCAGTTCTTTTCTAGTTTCTTTTTCCACTTTTTCTTTATACCACTTAAACATTTCGGAGGCTTCAGATTTTTCTTTCAAGAACATGACAGTCATCATTCTAAAGAAGTCATAAAAAAAAAAGATAAAATATGTCTCCATAATAGCTCTAAGTTCTCATAGGACCACATAAGTCAGTATGAACTAACTCTAAAATAGCATTAGATAAAAAGCATTTTCTCTTAAAACTAGATTTTGACATTTTCCCCTTTCGACGTCATTTGCACATAACATGGTCAAGTTTAGATATGCTCAGTAAACCTCTAATTTTTTTTTTCTTACTAATCTTAACCATGTTGTCAAAATTCATATGACATAACATTTTGTGCCATAACCACACATCTTCATTTTTAGCCAACAAACAAGAAGTTTCAGCATTGTCAAGATATAATAAATTACCTTTGATTGTTCACTAGTACCAACCAACTTTCTAGTCTCATCATAGATTTTCACCTTTCTTTTCTCAAATGCAACTCGGTGACCTATATTATTGAGATATGCTACACTCAATGGATTATAATTAAGACCTTTCACCCAATATGCATTCTCACATCTGATCTTATTGTTCAACAATATAAACCCTTTTCCTTTCACTAGATAAAGTGTATCATTTCCCATTTTCATAGATCCACCATTATAATGTTCAAGGTATTCAAATTTCTCTTCATTACCAGTTATATAATGTGTACAACCACTATCTATAATCCAAGTATCATTCTTGCTAACTTTAGAAATAAGTGTTGTTTCAACATACCTTTCTTCTTCTTCATAATCTTCTTTTAAAGCCACAAATACCACTTTGATGTCTTCATCAGTGTCAGTGTCTGTGTCATCATCATCATATTCAACTAGGTAACATGTCTTCTTGCCTTTATCTTTGTAGTCCCATTTTTCTCTCTTGTTATATTGGCGGTTGCCTCTGTGATCTTAGTTATCTCTTTTGTCATACTTTCTTTCATTAGATCTTTCATTTGTTTTCTCTTCTTCTTTCCCATTAGGACATCTAGAAACAATATGACCAATCTCTTTACATTTAAAGAATACCAATGGTAGTTTACCTCTATATCTTCCTTTACCCTTTTGTAATCTTCTAGCCATTAATGCTTCAAGTTCATCAAGTTTATCCTCTTCACTTTCACTATCACTTTTATTTCTTATCTTATGTTTGCTACTTAATTTACCAATTTTCAAAGATGACAAAAATTTAGATTCAATAGTAGGAACAATACTATTGTCAAAGTTGTTCAACTCAAATGCAGTCAATCTACTAATTAGACTATCAAGTGTAACATTATTACCAGGAGCTGCTCTCATTTCATGAATTGCAGAAACTCTTATAGCATAGGAAGGTAACAAGGTTTTGAGAATTTTTCTTACCACAATGTCTTCATCAATAATTCCACCTTCTCCTCAGATAGAATTCACAACCTCCTTGACTCAGTTACTATACTGAGATATGTTCTCACCTTCTTTCATTTTCATGTCATCAAAATTTCCTCTTAGACTTTCAGCTTTAGCCCTTAGCACATTCACATCTCCTCCATGAACTAGTGCAAGCTTGTCCCACATCTGTTTAGCAGTTGTACATGTCTTAACATCTTCAAATTTGGCATCTTATAAGGAAGAAGCAATCTCAATCATCATAGAATTATGTTCATGTATTTCTCTCATCTGATCAACATTCAAAGGTCTAGTGGGTAAGATAAAATCATTTCCCAAGTAGTATGTAGAAGAATCACCAATCCCTGATAGATACAATTTCATTATGCTTTTCCATGTCAAGAAGTTATCTTTGTTTAGTTTTGACACCTCTCTCTTATACATCTTGTGATCTTTTTCTTAAGTCCTTAAAATTTTTCTTCAAGCACTCTATTCTTTGATACCAATTGTTAGATAACTGAGAGGGGGGGTGAATCAGTTAAGTCTAGTTATCCTATAGTACCAAACACTCCTTAATGTATAATGAAAATATTCCAAACAATTTAATCAACTTGGTAAAATATCAATTGCGCCTTTCTGTTCATCTACTGAATAGTAGTAAAATAAGTAGTGTATCTATCGATCAATCTAGTTATAGTAATGTGTAAAGTAAAATAACAATTTACGACATCCATAAACATATAACACTTTTATTTTTAACTTGGAAAACCCATAAGGGGAAAAATCACCTGGGACCGGTAACCCAAAATAATTCACTCTTTTGAAGTGAGCTTGGTTAAGAGCCAACCTTGTTAAAGGTTATAAAACACACTATGAGGTGTGACCTGGGTAGAGGATTTATCACTAACAGTTCTCCATGACCAAACATTCACTATGGGGTCAACAAGAAAACAATCAACATTCATTGAATGTCATATTGAAATAAAAAGATTGTTAAGTCCCACTTGATTAAGAGATTTAACTATAGAAATGGTTAGAATGTTATAGTAATGATTTGATTCAAATATAAATTGTTTTTCAGATTTTTAGATCTATGCTAAGATCAAAACACCTTTGGCCATTATACTCAATTCAATATCTTTGTTTACTCCAACTCTATTCTTCTTGGTAATTCCTTTCTCAGACGCTCAGTCTTATCTGCAGAATTTCTTGGTTCTATCTTCAACCTATTTGACTAGCTTTACATGAATGCAATCTCCTCATGCACATTCTAGGATTCAATCTGAATCTCTTGTCTTCTTTTATAGACATCATACACTATTTTATTTCTTGATTTTACCACTTTAACCTTCCTCAACAGTTGTGTCTGTAACACATTGCAATCTCCTTCATCTGATCATCCTTGAATTTTGTCAACCATTTGATCATCATAATAAACATTATCTTTAATCTCAGAATCATCAATAATTGTCCAGCTCATTATCTTTAGTCGGCAGTCATTAGTTCTATTTAATTCTTTCACTTGGTCAATACTCCAATGCATCGGTGATAACTAGCTCGGTTAACACTGTACTCAGTATACACTACACCTTCTTGACATACTCCGTTCCAACTCGGTGTATACTAAATTCTTCATTTACCGACCACATAAACTTGTTCATTCTTGATCTTTAATCCATAACAGACCCATGTAAAGCAATCAAATCACTAACATAACATCATAGGCTCATCAATAAGTTACCCAATGAATACCATAACCATATCTTTCTTATACATCTCATTTTCATGTAGATAACTCATTCCTTCACCATTATTTCCTTCTTAAGATGTTTGTAACCATCATGATAAGTACAGTCAAAACTAGTTGACATCATTGATAATACATTAATTGATTTAATGTCTCACATATACCTTAGCAACTCAGTGATCATCAATCACTATCTTTCAAATATCCAATCAATTGTCAAACTCTCCTTCAAGATACTCAATCAGTTGTAGTCTATCATCCTAATGTGTTGTAATGCATCTTAATGGGTCCTAAGGGGTCTTAATGGGTCCTAAAGGTTCCTAGGACCACTAAGGACTCATTAAAACCCCTTTGAAAATATTATGACCCATTAGGGAACATTAGAACCCATTAGTGTGTCCTACACCTCTTAATTTGTTCTAAGGGGTATTAATGGGTTCTAATGTGTCCTAATAGGTCTTAATGCATCCTAAGGGGTTGTAATGGGTCCAAGGGGTCATAGGATCACTTAGGACCCATTATGACCCCTTAAGATACATTAGGACCATTTAGAACCCATTAGTGAGTCCTGTGATGGTTAATGTGTTTTAAGGGGTCCTAATTCATTATAATATGTCCTAATGGATTATAATGTGTTTTTATGGGTCCTAATGTGTCCTAAGGGGTCCTAATTGGTTATAAGGGGTCCTGGGACCACTTAAAACCCATTAGGATATCTTACAACACATAGGACACATTAGGACCCCTTAGGATACATTAGTGAGTCCTATGATGGTTAATGTCTTCTAAGTAGTCCCAATAGATTCTAATGTGTCCTAATGGGTCCTAATGTGTTCAAAGGGGTCGTAGGACCACTTAGGACCCATTAAAACCCCTTAGGATAAATTAGAACCCTAAAGTGTGTCCTACAATGATTAATGTCTTCTAAGGGGTCCTAATTTCCTAATGGGTTGTAATGGGTCTTAGGAGGTTGTAATGGCTCCTAAGGGTTCCTAGGACCACTTAGGACCCATTAAAACCCCTTAGGACATATTTGGACCCATTAGGACACATTAGAATCCTAAAGCATGTCCTATGATGATTAATGTGTTCTAAGAGACCCTAATATGTCCTAATGTTTCTTAATGGGTCATAATGGGTCCTAGTAGGTTATAATGGGTCCTAAGGGTTCCTAGGACAACTTAGGACCCATTAAAACCACTTAGAACACATTGTAACCCTAAAATGTGTCTTATAATGATTAATTGTTCTAATGGGTCCTAATGTGTCCTAATAAGTCTTAATGGGTGTTAATGGTTCCTAGGACCACTTAGAACCCATTAAAACCCTTAGGAAACATTAGGATGCATTAGAACCCATTTTTGTGTCCTACAATGATTAATGTGTTCTAAGGAGTCCTAAGAGATCCTAATTTTTCCTCAGGGGTCCTAATGGGTTGTAATGTGTCCTTGTGGGTTTTAATGGGTCCTAAGGGTTCCTAGGACCACTTAGGAGCCATTATGACCCCTTATGATACATTAGAACCACTTAGAACCCTAAAGTGTGTCCTACAATGATTAATACTCTCTCTCTCTCTCTCTCACACACACACACACACACACACATCACCCCACTCTCTCTCACACAAACACACATCCCCACTCTCTCTCTCTCTCTCTTAACATGGTTAAACATACATGTTAATTACCAAACTTGGTGCAAAGAAGGGGTCAAGAGGGGCCAAAAGATGGTGCACCCTAATGATCCAAGCATGTAACACACACACACAGAAGCAACAAACAACAAGAGTGAGAGAGAGAATGCCAGATCTTTCATATATTATCATCAATTTAAATCATACATGTCAGGCTGTAAGGCCTTCCTAGTTATGGCTTGGTATTATAATGAATCTTAGAAGTCCTCAAACATGTGAGGATCTATCACAAATATCAAATCTAATGTCTACTATCTTCTATCCAAAAACTGCCCCCTAAACTACAACCAAACATCTACATTTATACAAGAAGCTACCGAGCTGAGTCAACCTTCAGATCCACAATCAAAGGAATTAATGGTCAAATCTAGGACCATATGCTTCCCAATGATAGATTCCAACATTAATTCCATGATCCAATATAAATGCACAAGTAGGCCACAACAGGAAATAAAACTAGACCCATCAGTAAGCAAGATAACCATACAATAGACAGGCAATGCTAAGTGCTAGTGAAATAATCGATCACCCAGGAGAGAATTGACCACACTCGGTAACCAAAGGGAAACCAACCAACTACTGACCAACACAGTCAAAGCAGAAATTGAGCAACACAGACAAAACTCCAAATTGTTTTTGGTGACATAGGATTGCCAAGGACCCAAGATGCTCCTGCATCAGACACCTGGGGTTATTTAGAAATGATTCTCCAAATCATTTGGTAGGTCTAGTCTGAGCTACATCCAACTCAGACTATGAAATCCAAGAACTATCTTCCACTAGTCTATTCTTCTACTTAACTAGATATTCCATGTATTATTTTCCTCTCATACTCTTGCCAACTCTTTCCTTCAAAATCTGTTCAACTTCATCATTCTGCTTCTTAGGATATTCTATCGGTACTATCACTTCTTCATCAGGTTCATGATACTCATACAAATCAACAATGTTAAAAATCAGTGATATGTCCATGTCATCAGGTAACTCAATTTCATATGCATTTCCACTATCAAATTTCTTCATAATCTTGCAAGGTCCAAACTTCTTCATCTCCAGCTTTCCATATGTTCCAATAGGAAATCAGCCTTTCTTCAAATGAACCACCACTTCATCACCAACATCAAAAGTCTTATGTCTCCTTGATCTATCAGCTCTGTCTTTGTATTTCTGATTACTGTCTTCCAACTTTAGCTTCACATCTTTATGCAATGTCTTCATGTACTCAACAAACTTTACTCTAGCACTTTTCTTATTCTCATCAATGATGTCTCTCAAATCAGATATTCCTCTTGGTTGTGTTCCATTCACAATCTCAAATGGTGTCTTTCCAATACTCCTATTCATTGAATTATTGTATGCAAACTCTGCTTGTGCTAACATAGAATCCCAATTACTTGGTGTGTCTCCAACTAAACATCTCAAAAGATTTCCCAAAATTCTGTTCACAACATCAGTCTATCCATCGGTTTGTGGGTGAAATGTAGAACTATATTTCAAATCAGTGCCAAATTTCTTCCAAAGTGTTTTCCAAAAATAACCAACAAATTTACTATTTGGGTTAGAGATAATACTCCTCGGTAATCCATGCAATCTGACAATTTCTTCAAAGAAATGATCTACTACATGTACTACATATGATGTCTTTCTACAAGGTATAAAATGTGTCATCTTAGAAAATCTATCCACAACAACAAATATTGAATTATTACCTCTTACTGTCTTCGTTAAGCCAAGAACAAAATCCATACTGATATCAATCCAAGGTTTCTCAGGAACAAAAATCGGTGTATACAGTCCAGTATTCTGACTTACTCCTTTTGCAACTTGACAAATTCCATAACTTTTCACAAATTTTTGAACATCTCTATACAACTGCGGCCAATAGTACTTCTCCTTAAGCAAATTCCATGTTTTATCAATACCAAAATGTCTAGCCAAACCAATACTATGTTTCTCCTTTATCAGATTAGTTCTCATTACTCCCCTCGGTATACACAACTGAATACCTTTAAACAACATACCTTCTTGAATGAAATATTCATCCCATTTAGTGTCTTGTTGATCTTGAATAGGTGCTCTACACTTTCTCCATGGCTTAGAAAAATCAGGGTCATTTTCATACAAACCTTTCATCTCATCAAAACCAAGAACTTCAATTTGCATCTCGGTCATCAAAGATCTTCTTCTACTCAATGCATTAGCAACTCGGTTAGTGACTCCACTCTTATGCTTTATCACAAATGTATAACTCTAAAAATACTCAACCCATTTCATATGTCTCTGATTCAACTTATTCTGACTACCCAAATACTGTAAAGCCTTATGATCAGTATACAACACAAATTCACTTGGTATCAAATAATGTCTCCATTTCTTCAGTGCTTGAACAATAGCATAGAATTCTTGATCATACACATAATATTTCCTTCTAGCATCATTCAACTTTTCACTAAAGAAAGCAACAGGTTTACCTTCTTGACTCAACATAGCTCTAATTGCACTTCCACTTGCATCACATTCTACTTGAAATACTTTACTAAAATTAGGTAATGCCAAAATAGGTAATTCAGCAACCTTCTGCTTCAGGGTCTCAAAACTTCTGTCAGCTCCATGTGTCCACTTGAATTCTCTTTTGTCTCCTCCAATAGTCTTAGTCATAGCATTGCAAATTCAACTGAAATTCCTTATGAACTTTCGGTAAAAACTTGCCAAACCATGAAATGATCTTACCTCACTAGAATTCATAGGTGTAGGCCAATTCAAAATAGCTTCAACCTTTTTAGGATCCATCTTCAAACCATCATGTGAAATAACAAATCCCAAATACACAATCTCTTCTTTCATGAATGAACACTTTTTCAGATTTATCAACAACTTTTCCTCTTTCAATCTCTGCAAAACTTGTCTAACATGCAACACATGTTCTTCTCTAGTCTTACTAAATATCAGAATATCATCAAGATATACAATCACATACTTACCCAAGAATTTCTTCAAAACTTCATTCATCAACCTCATAAAAGTACTTAGTGCATTAGTTAAACCAAAAGGCATAACCAACCACTCATACAAACCTTCTTTTGTCTTGAAAGTAGTCTTCCATTCATCACCTTCTCTAATTCTAATATGATGATACCCACTTTTTAAATCAATCTTTGTGAAATACTTTTCTGCAGTCAAACTGTCCATTATATCATCCATTCTTGGTATAGGAAACCTATACTTCATTGTTATCTTATTGATTGCTTTGGAATCATTACACATTCTCCATTCTCCAATCTTCTTTAGTGCCAATACAATAGTCATGCACAAGGACTCAAACTTTCTCTGATCAAACCTTTCTCCAACAACTCTTGAATCTATCAGTTCAATTCCTAATTGTCTGTAGGTGTCAACCGATGAGGTGCCTTATTCGGTAAACTATCTCTAGGGATTAGATCCATACAATGATCAATGCTTCTTTTTGGTGGAAAACCATCAGGTAAATTATTAGAAATGATATCACTATACTCGGTGAGTAACTTATCAATCTCCTCAGGGACATTATCCTCTATTTTCTTACTCATCTTATTAGGAATCACAACAAAACATACACCATTCCTCTTCAAAGAGTTAGCAAACTATCTTGCTTCCATCAAAAAAACTTTCACAGATGTGAAAACATTACTAAAAGGTTCTTCCATCAATGGTAACAAGATTTGTTTCTTTCCACCAGCCACAATAGTATACTTATGCAATCTCCCATCATATATAGCATGTCTATCATATTGCCAAGGTCTACCCAAAAAAAAATGACAATAATCCATAGGCATGATGTCACATAACACCTTATCATAGTACTTTCCAATCTTCAAATTCACATAACATTTTTCACTTACTAGGAGTGTATGCTAATCTTTGATCCATGAAATCTGATAGGGCTTCAGATGTGCCAACCTTTCCAACTACAATTTTGTGACCATCTCTTTAGATGCCAAATTCTCTGAGCTACCACTGTCAATGATTACCTTCCAAAATTTTTCAGAAACTCTACATCTAGTCTTGCTCAAACTTTTCCTTACCGGATCTTCCTTCTTGCTTTCATTCCATAGTGCTCTCCTTACCATCAAGTTGTTTTCTTTCTCAGGTTCATTCGGTGACTCTTCTTGCACCAAAGAATTTCTACTGCTACCAGACTTCTTACTAGCTTGTGTACATTCAAAAGATCTATGTCCTTCTTCTCCACAATTGTAACAAGTTCCTTAAAAACTTCCTCTTCCATAACCACCTCGGTAGTTACTGCCTCTACCTCTAGATGAACTTTTACCTTTCCATTCAGTCTTGCGTTTGTCCAGATTTGTCTTTTTTGGTTCAGATCTACCATTTTCACCATTAGATCTACCTCTTCCTCTATGGAATCTACCACCTTGACCTCTCTGTCTTTGCTCATGTCTCTTGTTCAATTTCTCCACAGCTTTCAAAGCAAATTGATAAGCCTCTTCAATGTTCTCCAATTTGACCATACCAATTTCCTCTTGGATGGAAACTCTTAAACCATTCAGGTATCTACCAATTCTTTCCACATCATCTTCATCATGTTTAGATTTGATATCTAACCTATAAAATTCCTCAGTATACTCTTTTACCGAGCTATCTTTCTATCTTAGACTTTGCATTTACCGAACTAGGTTAATCTGATAATCACAAGGTAAGAAATTTCGTTTCAATTTATTGACCATTTTACTCCATACCTTGATTTTGTCTTTACCTTTCCTTTTCCTATCCAATTGCAGATGTTCCCTCCATAGGGATGCATGACTTTTCAACTTTGTGCTTGCAATCTTCACTTTCTTATCCTCATGAATGTTTTCATATTCAAAATACTTTTCCATCTCGGTGATCCAGTCCACCAATTCATTAGAATCCAGCTTTTCACTATACTCAGGAGGATTGAAATGTGGTGTTGACTTTAGACTTGTCAAGGCCTTCAAAAATATTTCTTCACCTTGATCCATAACAGGAGCAGGTTCTGCATTCACCTGTTCTTCTTCAATTTCATCATCACTAACATCTTCAAGATGTATGCCTCTTCTTTGGGCTGTTTCTACTACTTCTAACCTAGCAGCAATCTTCCTTAGCATATTTTCCAATCCTGGATATGCATCTCACCTCTCATGAACCATCTTGAAAACCCTCTACAATTGCAGGTCAAATCGCAATCTTCTACCCCATAAAAATTCACTAGGGCTTCAAGAGGAACCTGCAAACCTAGATTTGCAGAACTAGATCAAGATCTCACCTCGCTCTGATACCACCTGGTGCAAGGAAGGGGTTAAGAGGGGCCAAAGGATGCCACACCCTAATAATCCAAGCATGCAACACACACATGGAAGCAACAAACAATAAGAGTGAGAGAGAGAATGCCAGATCTTTCATATATTATCATCAATTTGAATCATACATGTTGGGCTGTAAGGCCTTCCCGGTTATGGCCTAGTATTACAATAAATCTTAGAAGTCCTAAAACATGCGAGGATCTGTCACAAATCTCAAATCTAATGTCTACTATCTTCTATCCAAAAACTACCCCCTAAACTACAACCAAACATCTACATTCATACAAGAAGCTACCGAGCTGAGTCGGCCTTCAGATCCATAATCAATGGAAGTAATAGTCAAATCTAAGACCACACACTTCCCAATGATGGATTCCAACATTAATTTTGTGATCCAATATAAGTGCACAAGTCGGCCACAATAGGAAATAAAACTAGACCCGTCGATAAGCAAGATAACTGAACAACAGACAGGTAATGTCGAGCGCCAGTGAAATAACAAACCACCCAAGAGAGAACCGACCACACTTGGTAACCAAAGGGAAATCGACCAACTACCGACCAACACGGTCAAAGCAAAAATTGAGCAACACAGATAAAACTCCAAATTGTTTTTGGTGACACAAGATTGCCATGGACCTGAGATGCTCCTACATCAAAACTAACCATAGCATAAACAATACAATGAGCAACTATCCTAAAATGATCCTACACAAGTCAAGGTCTTAAGGTTAAAATTAATAGTCCATTTGGAATCATGCTGAAGACAATGTGTTGATTCCTAAAATTTGACTAAGTCAAAAATTTCCTCAAACCCCTCAAAATACATAATCTTTATCTTAACTCCTATGAAGCTGAAACCACTCTCAAACATCTTGAAAGTATATACATAAAATGTAATTTGGGTATAAGAAAGGAAAAGCATTTACTTTATACTTAAATGTAACATTTTATGTATGGTACTAGTGGTGACATTAGCCTATTGGATTTTCATTATGACTTTTGGTGCATGCCAAATAGGGCATACATCCTATAGGGTGTACACCATATTTAGAAGGTTTTTTGCATGTTTTTATTTTTACATAGGGAACATGCCAAATAGGGCTAATTCCCTATAGAGAGAACACCCTATGGATTAGATTGTCCAAGCCTTAGGCTTGGTAAATCCAAGCCATAGGGTGTGCACCATATTTCTTTTTTAGGACCAAAAACATTTGGCACCTTTTTGGTCCCTTGTCTTCGTGCATATACCCACATATATGTCTAAAACTATTTACTTGACTAATATTTTTAAAATTTTGAGCATAGGTTGTCCCATGACAGAATGCTCTAATATTTATAATTTATTAAATTTTATAAATGTTCCAAGATATCATGTATCTTATTGGTCAGTAAATAGTGGATGGGATTTGGTGAGTTGTCTTGCTAAAGTGGAAATAAGTGATCTATAGAAAAAGTAAAGAAGTCAAATAATATTGTATTATCTTTAGATGAAGTTACAATAGTGGACAATACTTCTTGGATATGTATGCATGTGTATACTATAGAGAACCATATCTTCCAACCTCATCTAATCTGTGCTATTAAGATGGAGAATTCCACAATGCAAAATATGTATGAACTAGTTAAGAAATATTTAAATGAAATTGCCAGTATGGATGACTTTATAATCACCAAAAATTTGGTGTGTATGGGATAAGACAAAGCTATAGTGATGCAAGGACAAGTGAATAGTTTATGTGTAAAGCTACAAATGAGAATTGCACCATACATGATTCCCATTCACTGCATGGTGCACAAACTTAATTTATCATTTAAAATTATGCATAGGTATGATTAGGTATCTAGAGTTGAAGAAATAGCTCATGAGCTCTATGCATATTTCTATTGAAGTCCCAAATGTTTTACAAAATTTCAAAACTTTTTTGAGGGAATAACCAATAAAAATAATCTACTTAATGATGTTGACACCAGATGGATCTCCTTGCGTGGATTCATAGAATAATTTTTCTTAAAATATAAATCCCTAGTTGGACTAATGTATGAACAAAGGGAGTCAATAGTCCAAGATCACAAGATTTTTTATAGGTTAATTGGTGTAGAGACACTGTCAACCTTGGATAGTATTTCTTTATGTTGAACAAAATGAACTTGCTTGTTAAATCATCCCAAGAGAGAGCTATGTATATTCAAGAATATGCTACACTACATAGAATGACTCTTGTGGCCATCAATAATCAATATCTAAATTAGTATCCATTCAATGATAAAGCATTTAGTTGATGGAATCAGATTACAAATTTGGGTTGTGATGATAATTTTCTATAGTTTAACAATTGCAAGGAGTTATGTTTCCTTATTCATGGACAATAGATACCGATGTTCTACTATAACATGTATTCTAGCATGCAGTCTAGCAGAATGAGAGATGGATGCATACGATTAGAAGATTTAAATGACATTGTGAGTTCTGTGAAAAAAAACTTATAGAAGATATCAAAAGATGTTTCATGAGAGATTTTAACTCGATTCCCTCAGGAGGGACTATTAGAAGCCTGCATGTCTATTGTGTATCCTAATTTTTGCAGAATACTTTATCCAAAATATTTTCATAAGAGGCTACTAGAATTGGTGAATTATTTTGGTAAGAGTGCCAATTTAAAAGTTGATGGAGAGAAAGTAGTAGGAGATATAAGTAGAACTAAGCTTGCAGAGAAATCAACCCATTTTGCAAAAAAAATGTATGAATAGTTTAAGGCTTTAGATAGTTCATACCTACTGGGATCAATAACACAACTTTGGAAAAAAATAAGTAAGAGCCCAATGTTGCATGATGGTCTCTCATAATTCTTTAAACTTGATAACTTGTGGCAAATGATGATATTGGGTTTTTGTCAAGGATGGGAGAGTTTTCAGTGTATTAGGTTTCTTGAAATCAAAGGCAAGAAACAAACTAAACAAGAACCTGAAAGTTTGTTGGAGGTTTATACTAGTTGGTATAATATCAAAAATTTTCCTTATGATAGGGCACTCACACATTGGACTTACACATGTGAAAGGAGAGGGTTAGGAAACATTTTGAATAATAGTGACAATGTTAAAATAAAGAGCACATCAAGTAGTAATAGCCATGTTGAGATGAAATCAAGTGAACAAAGAAAAGGCCAACATGAAAAAGAAAGTGAAATGTGGTTCAACAAGATGAATTGGCAATTGGATTTGGGTTAGGTGTGATAAATCAACTATCAGTCAATAAGATTTAGCATTTTCTAGGAGACTCTCTCTTAGATTACTACTAGGTATTTATACTTTTTATTGTAATTCATGAACTATATTGCAAAATCCAAATTTATTTCTATATACCTATGAAAATTTAGGTGCAATCTTTAATTTTTCATTTATAAGTTATTTATTAACTTTCTTAGTAGCTTTACTATGTTCCATGATTTGTTGTATAATTTTTGTAAAAATTTTCTTCAATGTTAATTTATTAGTTTCCCAATTTTTTCTTTAGAAATGTGAATATCAATAAATTGTAATGATTGGCTTTAATTTTTGAATTAGTTTTAAACTATTAATTTTGTCTTCAAGTGGTGGGTCCTACTAATAATATGCGATGATGCAAAATAATGCTAGGTAGGTTTTGGTACTCTATGACTAGTTAGGTCTATTGAATGTTGTGCAAGATGGACCTACTGCCAAAGTGAAACGAAGCCATATCTTTCCATGTACCTTCGCGTGACCATCTTATAAACAATTAACAAATAAATTTAGAAATCATTTTAATATTTTTAAGTTGTGAATTAGCTTTAAACTATTAATTTTATCTTCAAGTGGTGGGTCCTACTAACAATATACAATGATGCTAAATAATTCCAGATGGATTTTGGTACTATATGAGTGGTTAGGTTCATCACACAACATCACATGTTGTGCAAGACAAGCCTACCACTAAATGAATTATTGTTTGGTCTTTAAATGGTGGGTCCTACCACCACTATATGATTATGTGAATGAATGCAAGGTGTCCCATTTTATTAGAAATAGTTGCAATTATTTAATAATCAATTTAATACTACTGATGATCTTCATGACTGATGAAGATCAATGGCCCAAGTTGAAATCTATGAGCTAGGGTTTGTTTTATGTTGATGGTTCATACATATGGTCCGTAGTGGTAGTTTTCACTATTACCATTGAACAAGCACTCAGTTACTTCATAATTGCATTCAATTTTAGATAATTCAATATATGTGAAGAAGCATAGTTGACGAATTTATGTAAATCAACTAGTGCGATTATTAGCAACTAATAAAACTACAAGGGTTTGAACATTGAATTTTCTTAGTGAGGTATCAAGTACAAATAAGTTGGTGGCATCTTGTTCTTTGGTTTAATTATTTACATCTACAAAAGGGTTTTCTCAATATTTGAGGGCTTATTTTTAGAAAAGAATTACTCTGATTGTGAATTTATGATAACACAGATTTTGAATATTAATTTTGTTTTAGAAGCATTATTTTTACATTTCTTAAATACCCTAAGTTTGAATACAATGATTAGAAATTCAAGAAGAGGTTCAAACAATGCTAAGAGGGGCTTGCAAGAAGATATTATTGCTCAATTTTTGGGTTCTTCAAAAAGAGGAAGGCATGCCCAAGGTATGGATATTCTATATGATACAATTGTGGATGAGGCATCATCTTGTGGGGATCCTTATACCTAAATTAGAAGAAGGGATTTGTTCTTGTATTCTTACAACAAGAGTAGAGTCCCAATTCCAGTGAACTATGCATGAAGATTTTATTTGGGAAGGCTTATCGTCTCAAATATTTTGTCAATGTAGACCTAATTAGAGTTGTGGTAAAAAGCTATAATCTAGGCAATAGGTTTGTCTCCATATAGAAGGGGTTGTTGGAAAATTTTGAAAGGGAATCTATTTATGAAACATTTATGTTAAACCCTAATGCTCAAGTTCCAATTAATTTTATATCTCTAAGGAGGAAATACAACAGGGAAAAAGGTAGCTTCAAGATTAAATGGGTCCCATTTCATGGAAGAGAGAAGAAAGATAGGAAGCCTATTGAATTTTTAAAGATAGATGTTGAGCCCTTTGATTATGAAAGTTTTGAGGATTATTTTATATACACTCACTTTTCACTTTTCCAAGTGTTGGGAATCAATGTATAGTCCAATATGGCTATGCATCTTATGATGTTGGCCACCAAAATTCAACACACATATAGAAACATCTTCTTTGAATTTTCCCGATTTATTTCTAATGCTATTCATGAAGCCCTTTTGGATATCCAAAATGGTAGCCCTATTATTTGATTTCAATGGTATTCTATATTGTGCCACATTATTTTGTATGGTGGAAGTAAGGTTTCTCCTTTCCTTTGGGCCCAGAGATGAATTTGAGAAGTTTAGATGAACAAAACCAAAGGTTGTCTATTCTATAATGGATGTATTTATGGGACATGCACTGTGACAACTCTAGAATTATGTCATATTTAAGGAACTCTTTGTGACATTTGTTATGTGAAATTTGGGGTACCCAATCAATTGGAGATTATTAGACAAGGTGAGGAGATTTTTGAGGCCCCTTGAGCTAGAGCCCCAGCTAAGAATCTACCATAATTGGGGAGACTAGTTTTTCTACCCCAGGTACAATATTTTTAGAGTTTATGGTGCACAGTTAAACCCCATGTTTTGCCTAGATATGTGCTAGATAGAATTTCTTTCTTAGAAATCATTTGATAGTTGAATGAGTCCGACAAGGCTCATTTAAGAAACCCAAATATAAAGAAGGGACCCTTCTTCCCAAAAACAATATTTTTCTATAATTTTGAGATCTTGGGAAAAGGAGGATCTGACCTATTATATTCCAAGTTACTTCCATACAAGATGAATTTTGTAGATTCAAAAATTGTGATCCAGAATAGTTTATTCATAAGACCATAGTTAGGTTTATTTTGGTAGCCTTTGTTCATGAGCATGATCATTTTGAGGACTTTATTAGAAATTCTTCTTCTGATGTTGAAGTTTAGAGGAGAATAAAGATGACAAAAAATAAGTGAAAAATATTGACCCAACATACAAAGTGGTACCCATTGAATTAGAGGAACAAATTGTCATAAATGTTGAAAGAGTATAGGAAAGAGAAGAGATTGGAGAATTGTAATGCTCTACATTTATGTCTAATGATAAGTTTGTGTAGTCTCGATAGTTCAGGGACTTTGTCCTAAAAAATAAAAGGGAGCAATTTTCCAATATTCTCAGAGAAAGGTTGGCATTGGGGAATATATAAGAAAATGATATTGATATATTTATAGCTGAAGTTTTAGAGGAGGTTAATTATTTCATATCAAATATGACCCCTGAGGAGGAAAGGAAAATTGTAAGGAATAGTGGATGTTTGTTACTTGAATGATGGGACTTGTCTTCTACAATTATATTGAACACCATAAGAAGGGAATCTTCATACTTTCTATCTTTACCAACTAAAGAGAAATCTCATGAATTGTATTTTGGGTCATGTTATAGATCTCATTATGAGACATTGGTAGTGTGGTCAATATTTCATGATGACCAAATTTATAAGGCCTAGATTTAAGAAGAGGGTAGGAGATCTTACCTTTAACTTTACTATTATGAAAAAGAGGTCGGATGACAGATTTGAAACACTCTTAACCAAAGAGACAATGATTTATCATATTTTTTTTAATAAACTTCAATAATATTTCACTAAGTTAAAACTTGAAAATGAAATATTGCTACAGGAGTATAATAATGTGGTGTCACTCCTACCTTCTCCGAATAATACTTCAACTTCTTCTTACTTCTTATTCCCATGGACCATCGTCAAATGTTTCAAGTTCACTTCAGGAGATAAAGGCACTCAAGGATGAAGTAGCAAGGTTGGAAGATGAGCTCAAAAGGAGAAAAGTGGTTGAGAAAGGGTCAAAAAATGATGGAGAAAAGAGATTCAGTGACTTGGTAGAAGACAATAATAAGGTGGTGTCATTCACCCTTCCGTTTCCATGCTACTGGTGACAGATGGTTTATCTGTGTTGACTACAAATCTATGTGACCACAGGATGACCTGTATCCTTAACATTTCTAAACTTTTTTGGGTGAATTATAAAGAATTGTATAATATAATCAATGAGATTCATGTCAGGGAAACAATCAAATTGTGATGCTAAAAAAAAACTAGTCTCCTCAAGTAGAATGTTTACAAATCTTGATCAAACATGAAAATTCAGATGGTATTAGTCTCAATTTCATTTTGAAAATTATTGAAAATTTTTATGAGGACTGAACAATACAGGTTCTTCCTATTTTGACTACATAAGGGGAGTTGGAGAGATTTTCAATGTGGAGGTCTGATTTTTTATCTTAAAGTAAGTCAATCAACAAGAGGATATGATAATTTTGGGATTATAAATATGGGAGTGTTGAATTCTATGCTGGACCAACTTTACTCTATTGAGTATTAGATGCTCAAGTTTTGAAGGATTTTCCAGATTGTGCTTGATGAATATAAGAATTATCATATGGCACAAGTCAATCAATTTCTTGGGCCTAAAACCTAGAGAGGATTTGGAACAAACTTACAAATCATAAGATCCATTTGTAATTGGAGATGTAGTTTTTTGTTTGACAACAAAATGTTATATATATATGTATTCATACATACATTTGTTATATAATTCCATGATGATATAAATTTTATTTGTTCTAATTCTCATTACTTGGATTTGAAAGTGAATATGTTGTTTATTTTACAACTGAAAGTGAATACGTTGTTTATTTTAGAAGAAGTTTAATTATATACAAGAAACTAAAATATAATCCAATTACACAAAACCCCACCCAAATAACATTTCTCAGAATCCTTTAAAAATTAAAATGAAGTTTAGATTAAAATAAACCTTATTTCCAATGAAAGTTGAATGAATGGATAGATATAGAAGATATAAGAAATTATAATTTATATTATCTCTTTTGTACTAACAAGTTTACATGTTGCAATTTACATGTCTTTATAATGGCCTAAGGTGACTAGTCTGAATGCCCTTTGTAGCACACTCCATTGATCACTAGATAGAACTATAATCTTTTCCATCGTTCTATATCTAACTTGCAATTTTGTTGACAATTCATAGTAGGAAGTCATACTTGAACTGATTGTACCAAATAGAGATTCTTTCAAGGATATCAATGGTTTGATACAATACATATGAAATAAATGTGTTAGTTTTTGTAGGATGCTCCTCTTTGCATCTGATGGAAGCCTAATTTGGTGTAATGTAAGGCAAGTGACCTGCAAATTTGTCAGCAATTCATATTTGGAATAGGAAATTGACACCAATGTTTTAGTCAATGTTGTATTCAAGGTTATCAATGGTTTGATGTAATTCAAAAAACTCACCTCACTTGTGTCCTTAGGAAATTGGTCTACATCACCCTTCATTTTCTCCTCCATATTCTTTCCAAAAGAAATATTTCCAATTATATGCACCCTAAAATGGTCACCTAGACTTTGGGCCCCATTCTTGCAATTTATTAAATCCCTGAATCAATATTTTCAAAAATCATTATTTTCAATATCAATTTCCTTTATCAAATCCTAATTATATCATTTATTCGGTTATATTCTATGGGATAACCATTTTATCCTAAGTCTTTATTTAAATAAAAGGAATTCCCTCCCCTTTTATTAAATAAAAAGCCCCCACTTTTCCTCTTATCCTAAGTTGCACAAATAAAGCATTATTCCTATTTTATAAAAAGGAGGAAAGGCCTTTTTGTCTTATATGGGACCCAAAAGTCAACTCTTATTTTCTCTTTGGAGGAGATTTGTGCACATGGATTATTCCTCTTTCAAGCTCCACCCTTGATCAAATCTTTTGCCTCTTAATCTCCATGGTCTATTCCTTCTCATTTCTTATAAAAGAAGAGCTCTCTTCTCATTCTAGAGCCCAACTTTTGAATACTAATCTTGTGCTACAGGATATCTTGGAGACTTTGGAGCTTTGGAGATCTTCTTGCATTCTAGCTTTCATTCTTGCATCATAGCTTCATGTTTATGCTTTCTAGCTTAGTTTCTTTTATGCTCTAGTTTAGCTCACATAGCTTAATTAGTAAGGCTTGTAATACTTTCATTTCCATAGCTTACTTGCATCTTCATTCTTAGCATAGTTACATTGCATTTCCATCTTGATTCTTGAGGATATTGGCATTCTTGCCCTTGTCTCTTTGAATCTCGCATTGTGTGGTTTACTAGCAAGGTTACATGCTTCAATAGCTCTAGCTGAGAGCACTATACACATCCTTGTGACTCCATGCCTAGGGATCTCTAGGTCACTTTCTCAAGGTTTCCCATTCATGGATTCTCTTGGAAGTAATGACTTAGAGAAGTGCACAATTTGAGTGTACATTTTTGGCGCCCACCATGGGGCTGAACACTCTTGTTTTGTCCTTTTTATGCATTTCCATCAATTTTTCATCATCATATTTGCTTGCTGTTTTGGCTCTCTATTTTTTTGACAGATTATCATACGATAGTTTTCTAGTCTCGTGCAATATTTTATTACATACCCGTGCGATATTTTTTTCAGTCAAAGTATCATTTGGTCATACAAGATTCTGTCGCATTGGTGTTTTATATTCTATCACATGGAGGTGGCGTGAAATATCATACAGAGAGAAAGTATCACAATAGTATATTGAGAAGTATCATACGATTCTTTCTCTAACAAAACTGTCACCCAAGCCTGGCAGTGAGTGGTTTTGGTCATTTCTTTGCAAGATTTGATTTGTTTGCTTTAGATTTCTAATTTGCTATGGTAGAATAGAGGTTTACTTGTAGAATTATTTGATTTTTGATTTGCTAACCATTGTGGGGCTAACAAGTTGTGCTTGTAGGTGCTTTCATTGCTTGAAAAAGTTTCTCAAAAGAATGCATGTCAAAGCTCCAAATGCACAAGGGCTACTAATTGTTTTTGCAGGGCTGTCCAACGCATAAAAACAAATCAAGTGCTTTTTTATTGCTTTCATTTTAAGTGCAGTATATACTAGTTGTTTCTTTTCATAGGCACTTCGTTGTAGGAATCTTTTGGTGGTAGGAGAGTATGCTCTTCACCCTTGTGGTGAAAAAGAAATCTTGACCCATCTTTGGATTTTGAAGGCAAGAGGGTAATTGAACCTTTTCTTGGTGTGTTTGGGAGAAATTTTTGAGCTAGGAGAGTATGCTCTTCACCCTTGAGGTGAACCAGAAATCTTGACACTCAAAGGTTAATCCACTCTTTCTTTAGTTTTAGAATCCTTTAGTGGGCCCGCTCTTGAGCAATCAAGAGGAACAACCCAAGTGGGGACAAGCCTATAGCTGACTATTTTGACCCACTATAAAATCAAGGCTATCAAGGACACAAAACTTTGGTAGACATAGTACTTGTCTTCATTTGGTGTGAGTACTTGTGGGATTGTGACCATGAAAAAAATGCTAAGCAAGAATGCTTAAGGTACTCTTGTGGCCATGAGGTACGTTACTTGCCACAAGGTAACGAGTCCCTTTGGGGAGCAAGAGGGGTATTATGAATGAAAGCCCTTACTAAGAACCATAGATAGAAGCCACCCTATTTTTCCGCTTAGCTTCTTGGTGCAAGGATTGATCCTAGTGGACTAACCTAGATCACCCAAAGATTACTCACCATCTATGTTCCTTTGGTTGTGTCATTGACACTTCCACGACAAAGCCAATATCTATTGTGGGCAACCACTTTGTTTGAGGCAATGGGACATCAAGTGTGGGCCAAGTTGTTAATTATTGAGCCTTTATCTTTTTAGGCTAGTAAGTGCTTGAAGTGTTCTCACTGTGATCTACCCGTGTAAATGTTCTCAAACATCAAACATCACGATAGCATTCATAGGATTTTTCTATTTTGATATCACAATTTCTTGTCTTAGCAAGGTTGCTTTTTCCCTTGTGCAAGTGTTTTACGACATGCTTGATCACCTACTATTTGCAAACCTATCTATTTTCTGCTGTTACTATATTCTGAACTATGAGATCGAATTACCAACTAAAAAATTGATCAAATTGCCTTTAAAACTAAAATTTTTACATTCACTGGTCAAGAATCATATGATCCTAAAATATCATCGCACACTGGTCTAAGTTTTATCATGCGATACTTTGTTGCTACACAACTATCACACCACCTGCCTGGATAATATTGCATGCACTACCTAGAAACTGTTGCATGACCTTAGTGCAAAATATTGCTTGGACATATTGTGTCGTACCAATACCCTATGAACTATCACACAGAGTCATCTTGCTATCTTACTGATTTGTGTCATTTTCCAGTCTTCCTTGGTCAGTCTGGGTTAGATCTTAGGTGTTATGACATATTTCTCAACATCCAAATGAATTTAAATGGTATCAAGTTGCACAAAATGACTCTTGGTTTTCTTTCTTCCACATTTTCCATATTTTTTTAGTCTTCCATTCCCATGGGAAACTCTTCATGTCTTCTTGATTCTTTTCCTCTTATTATCTAGTCTATCTTCTTCTATTCATCTCTTCTGTCACTTCCATGCTTAATTCCTCCTCTTCTAGAACCATGAATTTCAACTATCTTGTTATGGAACCTCTCTTGAAAATAGATGATCTCAATCTCATTGCTCAATTTGAAGAGTTTTATTCCTCCAATAGTCCTTCTAGATATCTCATGGGTGATGAAATTAAGACAAAAATAAAAGAAAAGATGAATGAATCAGATTCCTTTGCTAGGATCATAGTCATGATCATGTCACGACCTCCTTCTTCCAAACATTCTTCATCATCAAAATCTTCTCATTCTTCCTCATCTTCCAAGTCTTACCATGACTCTACTAGACATTATTCACATTCATCATTATCCAAGTCTTCTTCCTCCACTAGGTCTTCACTTTCCTCTTCTTCACAATCTCATTTCTCTTCTACTTCTCCCAAGATTATTACTTCTCTTCTCAAGACGTACCATAATGAGCAACATGAAAATCCTTGTGTTACCTCTTCCCCAAAGAGTGACACGACTTTCTTTGATGACTATGATGACTATGATGATTATGATAATGGACAATGTAGTGATGCCTACGAAACCTCTATTCCTAAGATTCCTCCTACTCGTGTGCTCATTCTTACTAGAAATGGATCATCACATTAGATAGATCGTGATGGTGATCCATTTGATTCTGATTTTGAAAGAGACTTTGGTGATTTCTATGAACAATACCTAGATGATACATATACTTCTATTGATGAAGAGAAAGCTCACCACACTGATTATAAATGTAAATACTATAAGAATCTCTCCTCTAAGAACTCTCATGCTGAAAATAAATATTACACTCTCGAGCAAGATTATGTTAATGATGGACCTTTGTCTTGTGATGGTTCCTTTCTATCCCCTACTTCCTCCAATACCCATACATTTCCTAAAGCTTCCAATTCTTTCAAATCTTTCACAAATCCTTCATCCAACAAAGGTCCCATTATTTTTCATGCAGTTCCCTATAGTTATCCTCAAGGGATACCTCTTGAAGAAACTCAAGCTAACCTTCACTTGGTTGAAAATACTTTCAATAATGCTAAACCTAAAGAGCCTAAGCCTTTATGTGCTATAATCCCTACTTCAGCTAGTCCTTCACCATCTCTTTCAAAGTCTTCCTTACAATTCTGACATGTTTCCTTGTCCTTAGAAGTGGCTACATGTCAAGAGGACTCTAAAAATGATAAAGAAAAGAACATAAAGAAAGATCAAGATCAAGAACCCTCCATGTCATCCAATCCTTTTCATGATGTCTCTTATCCATTTCATGGTTCTTTTGATCCTCTACACCCTCTCTCATTCATTCCACCATGTCTTAAGTCTTCTCCTAAGGAAGATCAAGCCACTACTTACATTGTTGAGCTTATTGACAGTCAAAATAACCTTACTACACTTGCGCTTTCCAAAGTGACACTTACATTAAGGTTATTAAAAATAGTGTCATTACTTCCAATGTTAAGCCTATTGAAAATCAAGAGAAAAATTATACATTTATGCTATCCAAAGCTCCTTGTCAAGATCAAAGTCTGCCATCTTCTTGTTCTACCACTCCATGTTCACTTTTGCTTTCTACTCTTCCTAAGTCTTTTCAAGCTCCAAACAATCCTATCAAAGAAGTTGCTCTTATTCAAGATGTTCATGATCCTATTGCAAATCCTAATGCTCACTCTAAAGATGCTGATGTCCTTGGTTTTCATATAGATGTTGATGAACTTATTGATTATCCTTTTGTATCTTCCATGTCCATCCTTGGACCTCCTCCACCAATACTAAGGGCTTCATGTCTTCCTTCCATCTTGGGCCCTTATGTCCCTTCACTTTCCCCTCCTAACTCTCCTAATTCATCATCTATCTTGGGTCCTTACATCTCTCCATCTCCTATCTTTCCTCAAGATCAACATAGATGCATACCCTTGAACCCTTTTCATCCACCCACCCATCTAAACTAGTCATATCCTCCTTCTTCTTCCACAAGTCCCAAGTCTTTTGGAAGTAACTTGAATGTTCAATACAAGAAAAAGAAGCAATAAAAGAATCCATAAAAAAAAGAAGATCACCATTTCTCCTCTAATCGACATGGAGGCATAAAGTCAAAAGAGATATCTAAGAAGAAAACTACAAGACAAGTATGGGTTTCAAAATCCATGATTGAAGATATTCTCTCTAAATCATCAAAAAGAAATGAAAATCCTATGGATATATGGATTCCAAAGTCTCTCTTGAAAGAGTCTAGTGTTGAGAAACAAGTGAAGTTGACATTGAAGCTTCCAAAGGCTTCCACTTCATCTTCTTCCAAAAACATTCTTCCATTCCATGTGCCTAAACCGTAACCTATGCTATCCATTCACCATATTCCTTCACATATTCCTTCATTCCCACTTCCTCCATCCTCTTTCCACCCTTCAAGGTGTGTGTTTTTGTTGATCTGGCCTTCCTTTCCATCTACCCTTTCACAATCTTTCCATTCATTATCCTTCTACCTTCTATCCTTTTTCCTCATTTGCATATTCCTCCTTTCTTCCAACCTCACTCGCTTTACATAAAACCTTATCCTCCATTTTTCTCTTCCATCTTCCTTTCCCTATCAGCATCTTTGAGCATATCATTTTTAATTTTTGGCATATCATGGTTTATCCTTTTAAGGAGCATTATCTAAAAAGCTTGCCTTCTTGCAAAAAAAAAATATAAAAAAAAATAAATAAAAAAGTTGAAAATGTGCCTTGGTGGAAACCTGGAAATAGGCACCTTGGTAGCAAAAGTAGAGAGAAATAAATTCATCCTATGGTGAAAATCACTCCCTTATGGCACCTTGGATAAGTACCGTGATGAAAACCTGGTCATCAGGCATCATGCGTAGTTGTTCTACATATTTTCATTCATTCAGTCTTCTCTCTTTGATCTTGACAATGTTGACTTATACACAAAAATTTGGCTATCTTGTGAGTTATCTTACAATGGTCTTGCTTTCATTCCATTCATTTTTGGCCTTCATATTTATTTCCCTCCATTCATTCTAGCCTTTCACTATCCTTTTCCCCTTTGGTCTTGATCTAATAAAAAAGAGTAAAACATGATGCTATGAAGCCTCTTGACATGTCTACTCCTTTGGACTGCATTCTTTCCTTCTTTTGCATTATGCTTTTTGTGACTTATCCTATGATGGCCTTTCATTTCTTGTCCAAATGTTCTTTACTTGAAAATTTTTCCTAGCTTGGGTACTCTTGAGGAGTTTCACCTTGAGGATTTCTTCCCTTCATTCTCCTTCATTCTCTTGTCTTCTATCTCTTCCACCAGCTTGCTAATCCCTCTTGTCCTCCACCTTGCTAGACATTGAGACTATGCGATGTGATCTTTCTTGGGAGTTTGATGCTCATTCTGTCTGGGGGCATTCCTTGTACATACTTATTAATCCTGAAAAAAATCTTAAAAAATGATATATTGTTAAACGTTTTAAAAATTGGAAAATGTCCTGAAAAAATGACCATCTTAGTGAAAACCTAGCAATAGGCACTTTGATGTATCTCAAAAAAAAAAATTATATATACAAAAAAAAAATCAGGAAAAATAAAAAAATTCAAAAAAAAAAGAAAAAGTGTCGTGGTGAAAACCTGGAAAGAGGCGCCTTGGTAGCAAAAAATCAAAAAATCAAAAAATCTGTCAAGTGGTGAAAAATTGGAAATATGTGCTACTTGAGGCCTTTGCACCCTTGTTTCTTAGCACTCATCTTTGACACTTAGCCTTTCTCCATCATGCCTTATCCTTGTTGCCTTGGTTTGGAATTGGTCTTTGTCTTTGTCTAGGGGCATAACTATGTTAGCTTTGGTCTTTTGGATGCGTTAGTCTTTAGGACATCTTGCAAATGGTATTTTTCAACGCCACCCCAACTGTGTTTTTCAACACTACCCCAGCGTCAAGTGTTTCTCAACACTTATTAGATATCCTACCCACAGTCTCTCATGATATGATATTTTCCACTAGCAGATGCGATACTCAAAGTTTGATTCTATGAACTACACACACGCACTTAAACACTTGACTCATTGAGACTTGCTTGACTTTATTTCTTTATGTGCTATCTATGATGATTTCTTTGATGAGTGTTCTCTCCCTAATAGTTTTCGATGATGCTGAGCTAGAAGACTGGGGGCATGAGGACATGTTTTATTTGTTTTCTTCTTGTGGGTATATTTTGTTGATCTTAACTGTCATGAGCATTTATGCTTGTTCCACTTGACACTAGGATCTACAATATATTATCCTTGACTATTTTCACAAATGCATGCTTATAGTCATCTTGACTTTCTTGTGTCTTGATGCGAGTATAATCTTGCCATATTAAACTTAGGAAACCTCACTGCACTAGTCATCTTGACCTATATATCGTTGATGATTAGGTGGGATTCCCACATACCTATCTGATATAGATCATATTCAGTTTCACATAGTTATACTAGTGTGCATTGTATGATCTTGTGGTGCTACCAATAATGCTTGATGATGATTATTAGAGTCTAATGGCTTTGTGTCCTTGCAAGTAAACCACCTTTGAATTTTCATGTAGCTTGCATTGTTAGACTTCATGTTAATTTGCATTTTTAGGTTGCATTATGTGTTTGAGAGGGTTTCCTTCATCTTTCTTTTGGACTTTTAATCAACTGTGGTCACATTTTGATCTTCATTTCCTTATCTTCTTTCGTGATCTCAATTGAAATTTCCTATCTTAAATAGTTGATTGATTTTGAGGCATCCTCTTTCTTGAGGCAAATTCCCTTTCTTCCCTCCAGTTCTTTCCACCTCTTCCAACTTTGATCTTCCATTCACTTTCACCCCACTTCCTTTTCTTCTAATTCAACCTTAGGGCATAATCTTTCATGCTTGATGATCTACCTTGGTTCCATGATCCTTAAATCTTTCATCTTGCATCAAGAACCTTATCTTTAGTTCGATTTGATCAAATTTGTCAATTTACTATTTCTCCTCTATCTCATTTCAATTTCAATCATGAGGGGGAAATACCTATCAAACTTCAAATCCTTGATTCAGCTTTATCAAACCTATCAATCAAACCTTTCTTGAGACTTGACAATTACCTATTTACATGGGTGTTGGCCTTGTCTTTTTCAATTAGCTTATCTTTGTCCTAATGTGTTCTCATCTATCAAACACATGTCTGGGTTGTTTTGTGATCCCAAATTGATATCACATTAGTCAAAGAGGGGAAAATGTATGCACCCTAAAATGGTCGCCTAGACTTTGGGCCCCATTCTTGCAATTTATCAAATCCTTGAATCAATATTTTCAAAAATCATTATTTTCAATATCAATTTCCTTGATCAAATCCTAATTCTATCATTTATTCGGTTATATTCTATGGGCTAACCATTTATCCTAAGTCTTTATTTAAATAAAAGGAATTCCCTCCCTTTTTATTAAATAAAAAGCCCCCACTTTTCCTCTTATCCTAAGTTGCACAAATAAAGCATTATTCCTATTTTATAAAAAGGAGGAAAGGCCTTTTTGTCTTATATGGGACACAAAAGTCAACTCTTATTTTCTCATTGGAGGAGATTTGTCCACATGGATTGTTCCCCTTTCAAGCTCCACCCTTGATCAAATATTTTTCCTCTTAATCTCCATGGTCCATTCCTTCTCATTTCTTATAAAAGAAGAGCTCTCTTCTCATTCTAGAGCCCAACTTTTGAATACTAATCTTATGCTGTAGGATTTCTTGGAGACTTTGGAGCTTTGGAGATCTTCTTGCATTCTAGCTTTCATTCTTGCATCATAGCTTCATGTTTATGCTTTCTAGCTTAGTTTCTTTTATGCTCTAGTTTAGCTCACATAGATTAATTAGTAAGGCTTGTAATACTTTCATTTCCATAGCTTACTTGCATCTTCATTCTTAGCATAGTTGCATTGCATTTCCATCTTGATTCTTGAGGATATTGCCATTCTTTCCCTTGTCTATTTGAATCTCCCATTGTGTGGTGTACTAGCAAGGTTGCATGCTTCAATAGCTCTAGCTGAGAGCACTATACACATCCTTGTGACTCCATGCCTAAAGAGCTCTAGGTCACTTTCTCAAGGTTTCCCATTCATGGATTCTCTTGGAAGTAATGACTTAGAGAAGTGCACAATTTGAGTGTACACCAATGTATTAATATTTTGCATACACACTCTTTAGAAAACCAAGATCTATCATTTTTTGTAACTTTCCATGCAGCTTCATTACCATTTTTGTAGCCTTACCTATACATTCCTCTACTTCCTATAGTTTCACACATTTTTGAATGATAGATGATGCCTTTACTAAGGCATAAATGTGGCTGTGAATTCCCTTGGATGCCAAATAGTTGTCACTAGCATTGTAGATTGTTTGAATTTTTTTTTCTAATTCTCTCTTGAAAAAATCTCTCTTTTTTGAGAAATATATTCATTAAGATTCACATAGTGTACTCTCAAACTTTCATTCATTTCAAACCACTAAAAAAACTAGTCATTCCTCTACATTATTTATCCTCAAATTCTTTCTTTTATATACCTTATTGTATTTTTAGTAGTTTCCTTCATTCTACCCATGAAAGTTTTGATTATATTTTTAGCCTTCTTCAACTCTTGTGCTAATGTTTCAACTCCTTTTCTTTCTTCTTTTGTTTTTTATTCCCATTGGATTTCTTTTTTATTTTGTTGGTCCAATTTGTTTTGCAAATTTCTTGTTGAGATAGTAGAATTATCTACCATTTTTTATAATTGAGCTTGAGAGGATCTCTCATTTTCAAATTTTTTGACGCTTTCAACCCATTTTTGCTTCACTTCATTTAGTTCTACCACTATCTTTTTGTTCTTTGTAATTGTAGATGTAGAGCCAAATTTTTAATCCGTTTAATCAATTCACTAGTCATATTATCTTATTCTTTCCCCTTTTCTTTCTCATTTTCCAGGTCTTCCTGTAATGTTTCTCTCTCTCTCTCTCTCTCTCTCTCTCTCTCTCTCTCTCTCTCTCACACACACACACACACACACACACACAAAGAGTGATGTGTAGACCACTTTGTTGGTATTTTTTGATACATTAATTTTTGCCACATTTTAAAATTTGAATAAATCTATTTGGATGGTGCTAACATGAAATTCAGAGGGATCTATCTGACTTTGTTGTATACTTTTATTTTTATCTGGGGACATAACAACCATGTACTCCATTATTTGTTTGATTGGGTCATATGTTGGAAATACCTCATTTGATGTAGGTTTTTCTTATGAAGCTGCAATAAACTCAAACCTCTTCATTTTATTCTTATTTTCTTTATTCATATTTGTTTTGTCTACAAATTGATTAAGGAAAGCATTGTAATGAAAATATGGGGTTGTTGATGCAATTAAATGTTTGAATGCTGAAATAGTATTTTTAGTAATGTAGACACATCAACCTATACCCGTGGTTGAAACTAATGCATTTTGAGGATTACCAATACCCATACATTATCCTATCCAAAATTCACTTACAACTAGAGTTATTGGACTCTTTTGAAGGGGTTTTCCTAAAGCTATAAATAATACCTTTGTAGTAGAACTAGAAATTGATTGAGTTAGATTTTTAATAGTCATTATCATCATAACCTTTTGATTCTTCACATTTCCTTGATCACTTCCACTAATATCTTGTATAGCATCTTATACTATCAGCCTCTTGTGAGAGATTTCTTTTTGTTGTACTTTCTCACCACAATTAGTACTAGTGACCATACCATTCCCACCAGTGGTAGTAGCACTTGATTGACCACCATGTTGATGCTATGGTTGTGATTGTTCACCAAAAATAGTACTAGTTCCCACACCATCCCCACAAGTGGTGGTAGTAATTTATTGACCACCATGTTGATGTTCAGGTTATGATTGAATCTCATTGTCTTGATAGTCTAGTTTTGAAGCTGTAATAAAACTAGGTACATGTGTAATAGTAATACCTTTCCCTATTGATTCAACTCCAATGAATGGTTCTTCTTTGGATTTTCTTGAAAATTATTCCAATACTGGCTCCTAAATTCCTTTTCCTTCAGGCCCCATACCACCACCCGCGTAACCTATTTTTTTTTTATTATTATGGCTTCCCCTTTAGGACATTTTTCTATTGTGAACTCACTCAATTTTTTTTTACAGAGTCTGTAGTAGCTATTAGAGTGAGACCCAATGGTATACCTCATCACCATCACTATCTGAACTATAAGTTTCAGTGGGATTCTCTTGGCTCCATAATTTTGTAAACTCAAAATCCTCTTTCATTCCTTCAAAATCTACACTAGTCTTTGGTTCACCTAGATTCTTCCTCATATTCCAAAATTCAATGATTTTTCTTGAGTCTAGTGTGCATCCACACAAGCTCTATATTGATATTCTAGAACATTTTTTTAATACTTGAAACATCATCTCTTTTGTTAAAGTTGTCAGACCTCATGATTTGGATGTCCTCCGTTCTTTCTTGTTGGTGAAATGACATAATTTATATTGATAATTGTTCTAGAGAAATACTTTTGGCAGTAGCAGTTTCCTCCATCACTTTTTTTTACATCATCCTAAGAATCCCTATTCTTCAAAATTTCTACCAATGGTTTAATTTCATGTTTAATTCTACTTTCAACATTCATATTTTCCACACACCTTACTTGAATGACGTTGCATGGATCATACTGCCATAAATTGTCAACTTCAAAATAAAAAAAACTCAAAAACCCATGTGTCACACTAAATTATTTTTTGTCTAATATGAACCCTCCAAATGAGAAAGGTAATGAAGGAAATATGCTCTTCTTTTTTTGACCATGAAAGAGTTTATTTGTACATCTCCATCTTCCATTCATTTTACAATACAAAACCCTCTCTATCACATGTATGGGAAGTTTGTGGGGTTGTACTCCTGATCCATAAAACCTTAACATAATATATTCTTCCATGATGAACCAATCTTCCAATTGTATTTGAGATCCAAGTTGAAATTAATCTCTACAAGATACAAACAATCTGAGGATTAGAGTGTTTGTAATTGCATGATACATTGGTGCCAATAATAATTCTACAAAATGGGTGTAGTTCCTATTGGGATTATGGAAATGTGAGTTATTTAGAGGGGAGGGGTGCATTAGTAGTCCAAAATATTTTTCAACTGAATCCTTAAAAAAATGTAATTCATTAACAGAATGGCATGTTATCTTTTAATCCATTCATAACATTACTGAAAATATGAAATGCTTTATAATCTATCATGTAAACATCCATGAAAATTCATACACAATACACAAGTAATTTGGTATCGCAAAAAACCTTGTTAGAAGGTAAAAACTGCGGTGGGGATGATGCCCATAAAGCTTCACTAATTGCAATAATAAAGTTTTTTGGTTAAGGCTAAAATGTTTGATCACTTTTGATTGTGCATGTGAAATTGTACCTAGATGTGGACACAACACTTTAGTAAAACATTAGAGGTTAACAAATCAAAAAATCTGCAAAAAAGATAAATATTGCTAACTAGGTGATTTACTGCCTTCTAGTAGATGCAAGTTTGATATTCTCAAAATTGGACCAAGACCAGTGACAATGCAGCACCTAAACGAAGGATTTAATGATGAAAAACAAATGGGATATGAATGTAGATTAATCTATGTTTTTTATTTTTTCTATGCAATATGTATGAAAACTATATGGAAATTGATCTAAAAAGTGAATGAAGATGAATGCAATCTAATTTAACAATGATATGAATTGCTATGAAAAATGAATGAAACGATAACAAGAATCTCAAGAAATTAGTATAATCTCACAAAATCGCCAGATTGCACAAGCAAGATTCTCCAGATTCACAAGAGGGTGATCGTTTGTGAAGGACTGAGCCTCGTTTATATAGAAATCCAGGTTTTGTGAGAACTCATGGAAAGCCAAAAATATCTCCCTGATCAACTCAGATTGATTGTTGAGTTATTAGAAAATCAGAAAGAGTTAACTCATAAAATCATGCAAACACATCTTTTTAACTCAAAATAGGAGTTTCAATCACTTTTTCAACTCACAATCACATGTTGAGTTTGAAAAGTTAACAAATTGGATTGATTTGTTGATTTAGAGTTTAATTGCTTTTCTGAATGTGCATGGATAATTAGGAATTTATTTAATAATTCAAGTATTTGTTCTCAACTTTAACTTATTTTTGAATAAACATAACTGATTTGTGGGTTAATCAATTATTTAATCAAACTTTATCCCAAAACTATATCATTAATTTTGACAATTTGATTTAATCAATTAAATAAATGTTCAATTGATTATTTTTAACAATTTGATTTATTGTCAAATAAAACTAATATTACTTAGGAATAAATGTAATTAAATAATTAAGTGGCAGAATTAAGTTCAATTAATCAAATATTCAACATATTTAATTAATTAACTTTAGGATAAATAATGTCATTTATCGCCAAATAATATTTAATTAAAGATAATTAGGATAAATTTAGGAATATTTAGGAATATTCCCCGATGTAGAATTAAGATATGATCGATTAAGGTTTTGATATTTTGATATGCAGATGTGCCTTTGGTTAGGACTTTTACATGTCAATTTCGATCAATTTGTCGATGTAGGAGGTCAATGGTCTTGAAGCCCATTTTTAGGGTATTACATTTTTCCCCTCTTTGAATTACTATGCATAGCGTAGAGGTTCAAAGATTAATCTATTTCTGATGATGATGATGCAAACTCAGTTATGTGGTGGAGAAATTGATCTTGAAAGATTAACTGATTCCGAGACAAAAATCGATTGAAAGTTTTGAAGATGTTGATTCAGGTCCTGATTGACCAAGAAATCAAGATGATGTTAATGATATCAACAATGAACCGATGATTATGAAGAAGTGTCAAAATGTCTAATTCTGAACCTATGATTATGAGGAAGTGACTGTCTTGACTCTAGACCTGATTTTCCAAAGCAATCGAAAGGATGTCAAATCTGAACCCTTCAGTTATGAAGAATCAAGGAAATAAAACAACTAAACCAATGGTTATGAAGAGCTGATACAACTGACAAGATTAAGTAAGAGAATACTAGATTGATATGGATTTTGATGAATCTGATATGCCCCAAGTGACGAGGACTTTTGATGAATCAGTAACCAGACGTGGTTGTTGTCTTGATTATTGAAAAAAAATTGATTTGACAAATTTGATTAATGATGTGTAATACCATGCCCCCTTCAGGATGAAAATTGAAATCTGGCAAGAAAGCCAACATGAATTGGTTTAGAGGTGATGTAATCAATTTTAGAAGTGGTTATGCATGTCTAGGGATGCGTTCTACATCATTTGGAGGTCATGTTGACCAAGTTTGACTAGGTCTGACCATGAGTTGACCATGGTTGACCAAGTTGAAATTTGAAGAGTTTGATGTGAGATAATTAGTTAAGTTGAATACTAGATTCCTGTGATGTTATGAAGGTCATTTATGCAAGCAGTCAACCGTCCTGGATATGAAAATTTTAAATTGTGACTTTGACAATATAAACAATCTTAGATTTTGATTTTGATCCTAAAAATGGGTTCAGAATGTTGAAATTAACGAGGGGTGCAATATTCACGTGAAATAAAGCACTTTGAAAAATTAGGTCAAAACCTATATAAGGCCCAAAAGGGTCATTTTCAAATCATTTTAAGCTTTGACTTTTATAAACCTTGTGGAGCCCTTTGAGAGCAAAAATATGAGTGCCTGTGACATCTCACCATTTTGAGTGCAGCCGGCGATATCTGAGACCTCGACAATATGGTAATTTGGTAAGTGGACCTCTGTGCCTTTTTTTGAATTCAAATTTATAGCTTTTCTTGCTTTTTAGGATTTTTAGGATGAGTTTAGGTTTTTTTGAATTTTTGCACCATGAAAACTCGTACGATAGTCTGTTAGGGCTTGTACAATTTTCCAATCCAATTTAGAATGTTGTGCCAGTTTTAGTAGTAACTTGTATGAGGGGTACCCATTTGTCCTATGACATTTCATTGGGTCCCTCAATTATCATGCAATAATACACATATTGTCATATAACCATGAAGTCTTGTATGGGATGGAGTACATTATCGTATGAGTTTTCATGCCAGTTTGAATTGTTGTATGGAAAATAGAGACCATTTTTGAAGTATTTAGGTCAAATTTTCAAACTTATTGATTTCATAGCTGATTTTGATATCATTTAATGCACTTTTTGATATGCTCAACTTGTCATTTTCTGAACTTATAGCCTGGTTTTTGATCTAATTTCTAATAGTCATCCCTTTTTTTATGCTATGTAGGTCATGTACCTTGATGTTCATGTCCACATATCACATCCTATGACACAGAGACTATGTCTAGCCTTACCTGATCCTATGAGAGTGCACCTTGCTATGTGTAGATTCAAGTATCTGATCTGGTTGCCTGATATTTGGGTAAACCATGGTTTGATCACTGCGCTTGTCAAGCGGTTCCACTTGGAGACCCAGACCTTTAACCTCCCTACAGGGGAGATTACTATCACACCAAAGGATGTTTATATGATCCTATATATTCCATTCCATGAACCCCATCTAGACTACATTAGTGTAGGTAACACAAGTCTATCAACATTCCATTCTTTATTTGATACAAAGGAGAAGATCTCTCAACAGATCTCCTAGGAGACATTTGTACAATGGTATGGTTAGACCCATAGATTAGAGTGTATCATTGTAGGGATCATCATATGCGACCATTAGTAGAATAGTCTTCTTATGAAGTTGGCTCCAATGATTCAGTGCCTGATGGAGAGTCCCATAGAGTTAGGATGGGGTCAGTGTATGTTGGCACATATGTTTTTTGAGATGCACAAGATTGTCTATCATGAGGTTAAATCATTTGTATCTGGTGCTCTAGTGTTGCAAATTTGGGCATGGGAGCACATTTCCATATGCACACCCATTTGTGGTGATGAGTGATAGCCTCAGGAGCCACTGATATATAGATATTTAGGATTTTTTACACAGTTCACATGGGTCGTATTGAGTATTGGCAGTAGGTGCTGGATGACATGACAGTTGTTACGTGGAGACCCTATCTGCAAATTGAGGCTTGGCCCACGGGTCGTGCCTAGTTTGGGTATTTTTTCTAGAGTCATGTACTAATAGGGTGTTCTACCACTATCTTGGAGAGATTTTTTATCACTCATGTATGGCGTCAGTATGGCATCATTCAGGATGTGTCACAGGATTTTTCTTCATATGCACGACAGGTGCGAGAGCTAGGTTTAGGCTGGATAACTCGGTTATCATATGTTTTGTGCAGTCAAGAGTATAGTGGTTATGTTGCTAGGGATTGGGACTATCATCCTGAGGTAGTTGATGTAAGGATGACCGATTCTTTCATTGTTCATATGGCCGAGCATCCGATGAGGCATTTATCTGATCCCATAGAGCTTATTCCTTCCATGGAGGATGCAAAGGATGTTACAGGTGCCCCTATGGGTAGAGGATAGAGGTAGAGAGAGGTTTAGATCCTAGTGGTGCATCTTACACCACCCAGGCCAAGAGTAGTGATGACCCCTCCTAAGCCAGCAAGACAGATGAGACCATCGAGACCATAAACTATTCTAGTAGGTAGGCCTACAGTTTTGCAACACCGGTACACTAGAGGTGAGGGCAGCACATTGGGAGGGGTTGTTAGTGCTGAGGAGGTTCTAGGTGCACATAAGGATGAACTGATGGAGGAGGCACAGGATGCCCCTAATTTTGATTTAGGTGCAAAATTTCATCACCATAAGGCACGAAGAGATAGATATAGGTGTAGATCAGCCCATGGAGGAGGCAAAGGTAGCAGCCGAGGTAGATCCAAGATTGAGGTAGATGTCTCAGGATATTGTTAGGTGGATCTAACAATAGCTTCATGATTAGAGGACATACATCCTGACACTAGAGGTACAGCTCCAAGAGTGTGATCAACAACTGTGAGAATGAGATGGTGAGGTCTGATGGTTATAGGCTGAGGTGACACACTAGACAGGGCATGCAACATATTATTTTTTTGTGTATTACTCAGTGGTACCACCTAGATAGAGAGTTACTTCATACTCTCAATATCTAATAGACTCTGAGGGAGCCAAGGCCCCATGTGCTAAGCCACTACCTGATGCACCTGCTAGAGGAGGAGTTGCACTGGATGCAGAGGACCAGACAGATAGTTGATCTGTGATATTCCTCTATTTTTGTCATTTTGATTATACCTCATAGCTCATTGTAGCTCATTCTTTGTACCCAATGCCATTAGTGCACCCCATTGTACTATCTTGGCATTCTGATATATATATATATATATATATATATGACATTGGATTTTTGTTTGTGACATCATGTGCACTTGTCATTTTAGTTTATGGTGTAATATCATGTGATGCAAGTCTATGATATGCTTCTTTTATTGTAGAATGTATGGATGCTTTCTTTCAAATGTATGACTATGAAATGCAATGATAGATAGTAGATGAATAAATGGAAATGTATGTTTTGATGGATGCACATGTATGTATGCAATGGATTTATGAAATGAAAGTGTAATGTAAATGCAGTGGTACACATGATATTTTTTTGTAGGTATAGGAAGAAGATAAGTGCTCAGTCATTGTCAAAATGGATGTGTGACCCAGGATGGTGATTGCTTGCTGATTAGTTAAGGGGACCTTCATATGATGCTCAGTCCTTGTGTTGTGCTTAGTGTAAATTTGGAGAATTCAAGTATTGATTGGTACTTAAGTCATGAGAAATGTAACCATGCAAAGTGCAAAAATGCAAAATAAAATGTAGGACCTAGGACTTAGTCACTGATCATATGTCTGTCTTTATCATCACTGAATTTATTAGGTAACTGGATAGTCAATACAATGTCCACTAGCTAGACAACCACAGGAATATGAATATGGAATTTTAGTCAAAAATGTCAGATTAGATATAAGCACTAAGGCACAAAAGCCAAGATGACTTGAATATCATGTCCATTTTAATATTGTAATTTGTATAAGCATCAAAACATAAACGTCGTGATGACCTGAATACACCTTGCATACAAACACACCTAGTAGTAGGGAGATCATTCTGATTCCAATGTGAATTACCTGCAGTGACCCTTTATCATTCACATCCTTGGGTAGAATCACCTTTCACAGTAGGAGTAGGAAATCACTAAAAAGATAATAGTTAGATCAGACTTCCTTGAATCATCCGGGTATCGATGGTCGAGGTACACATGGCCATCCAATTCATGATGGAGGCACTTATAGTGGACACCAATTCAATCTAGAATTTCTAAAGTTGTTAGATTTTCACTTACAAATAGAATACAAAGAAAATTATGCCCCTAGTCATCACTCTCTAAATCACGTAAAGGACATCATCGAAGAGCTCGAGGGGATAGAAAATGTAGAAATATCAATGTGAATCAGTCAACATACAAGGAGATAAAAAGCATCTGTGCAAAGATTTGTTTTGTTTGTTTGTAGTTCATTTGGTGTGAAAAATCCTTTTTTGGTAGGGAGAGACAACTGACTCGAATATGGCTTTGAAGGATTTTGACTAGATATGACTTGTCTGAAGTATATTAAGGATCATAGGATATGACATTGGTTGCCCCCAAGTTTGAAACGTCGATAGGATGCAGACACTTCAGCTTTGGTGCACATACTAAATTTATTGAAAATAGGACGCGAAAGAAAACCAGGAGATATGTACAAACTTAAAGCAATATTAAAAGTTGGGAAAGACCAAGATTGTGTTGATAGATGGAGCGTTTTGATACAAGTGACACAAATTTGCTGGCTTTTTACCATCTTGGCAGAGATACTATTTTTTTTCTACCAAGGCACCTGTTTATTGTAATACCCTAAAATTGGCACCTAATAAATTTAATCAATTTCGGTGCATTTTTGTCAATTTTACATCTCCAAAGTCCTAGTTTCCTAGGCAATTTTTCTCTCTCCTACTTGACTTAATTTGACTTGATGTCAATTGAAAAGACCATAAATTGCATTAATTAAATATCAAAATTAATTCCTAATGTCCTTGACTTTAATTAGCTAAATTACCCCTATGATAATTTAATTTAATCCCAAAGTCTTAAGTGCTTAGAATTAAATTAAATCCACCCCATTTGGCTAGTTACCCATAAAAAGGAATTAATAATTACTTGTTATTCGAATGGACACTCCTTTTTGAATTAATAATTCATAATATTCGAAGGGTCACCTGTGTGGCATTTTCCATTCTTTTATTAAGTAATTCTATGCTTTTTTGTCTCAAATGGAAATGAAGGGTCAGGAGTTTCAAATCAAGAACCCCCTCATTCTCTTCTCAGACTTTTCTATTTAATGGACCTCTTTTCTTCATTTGAGGGAAAATTTTGAGAGCATCTCTACTATAGTCAATTTTAGTTTCCATTATTGCATTGTTTTCAAAACTTTATTGCATTAATTAGCTTAATATTTCATTATTAGTTTAATCTTGCATCTCATATTAGATTAATTTGCTTATTTGTTCTTAGTATAATATCACCTTTATTTCAAGTTCTTTAGTTCAAATTGCTTTCATATCTATTCCAAGCTTTTAGTGTAATTGCATTTCTACATTTCTAGATTAATTGCACTCATTTCTAGATTAATTTCATTGATTTCTCATCTTAGCTTTTTGAAAATCTTCCATTGTGGGATTGGTCTCATGGTTGTTGGCTCTCATTCTGAGAGTAATTAAACACCCCGTCCACATAGGAGGCAACAATTTGATTCAATCGATGTTGTGAGATGGACAATTCATGTTCATACTCACCATCTCATGATTGAGCAATGACTATGTTGCCTTTGTACCTGATTTAGAGGTCCACATTCAGACACACATTTTGGCACCCACCGTGGGGCAGAAAATCTAATTTCTAGCCTCATTTTCATTTTTTTCTTACAGGAATTCAAGCTCTACTGTGCGTTTGTACTGTCTGTATATGGATCTTCATGTGAGAATCCAGAGCATCTCGCCCAAGATTTTGCTCCTTGTAGCACTTTCTCGCGTGAGCTCTTACATCTTCGTGTGACATCTTGTTCTTTCTCGCGCGGGGTTTGGCACTTTCTCAAGTGGGGTTTGGTACTTTCTCACATGGCTAGTACTAGCTCATGTGAAATTCTATGATAGACAGAGACCATAATTCTAGATTTGTTAGTTTTTCTTGCTATTTTCAGTTTTCCTAATTTTTTGAAAATTTCAGCATTTTCAACTCTGGAAAACTGGCACCCATTTTTGAGAAATTTTCACATACGGTATCAAAAATTTAAGTGTGATATATCATTGAAAATCTCTTTCTGAGCCTAATCCAATCATGTTGGTTTCATTTTCAAATTTTGTCATTTGATTAGCTATTTTACTTGCAGTTTTTCTGATTTTTGATGTGCTAACCATTGTGGAGCTAACAAGTTGTGCTTGTAGGTGCTCTCATTTATTGAAATATTTGCTTAAAAGAATGCATGTTAAAGCACCAAGAACATAAAACATGCTAATGGTTTGATTGGAGGATGATAGTCGAAGACTTGCTAAAATGTTGTGTTTGTTTCTTATTTTCATTCACATAGTCTAAATAGGGCTCCGTTAAAATTTCTTGAGGATTTTGATAGTGAGTAGGGAATTTGGCTCTTCATTACATGGAGGTGATGACCATGAATGAACTTGAAATCCAAATGATCTTACTAATATGACAAATTCTTGGGGAAGCAGAGAAAGGTAGTGAATCTTTACGCTTCTATTAGCCAGGGGATTATGCTTTTCTCTCTTTGAGAGAAACAGAAACCCAAAAGCTTGTAGTTGTGGTGGAGTGAAGATAACTCGGTGATGAATCTTCTTGATGTGTTTGGGTGAGGAAATGGGATAGAGAAGTATGTTTTTCTCCCTTTGGGAGAACTAGAAAATTTGACCCCCAAATCTAAACCAAATCCAGTGTCACCTTTAGGGGGCTTGCAGGTATTGAACCTCCGAGAATGACCCAAGTGAGTACACACCTATCACCGGTGATTCCACCTCACTCTAATAAAGAATGTTTTGTTGAGTCTAAAGACTCCAAAACCATGTTAGCTTCCTTCTCAAGACTTTGACTATCATCTTGAGAAGGCTCCGTTTGTTGTACTGAGCAGCGCCGCTCCTAGCCTTGCTTGCGGGGGTGTATGACTTTCGGGTGTTGGTGTGGTTGGGAGGCCTCAACCCTGTATCAGGGGCACCAAAGGTTAGCATGAATGGAAGCCTACTAAGAACTTGTCATAGCTAGTGGCCTACCTGGTTCACCTCTGAAAGGAGTCATAATCTTTGCACAGGGAGCGGGAAGAATCTCTCCCGTAGATTCCCATCATAGGCATACACCTAGATGCTTGAAGGTGGTTGCAACACTAGCCCCTACTATAAGGGTAACCTTTGAACATACACCATTGAGTCCTTGGAAACACAAAAAACACAAGCACCCTCTAGGGGGTGACACGACTGTGTGAGGTGCACGTATGCATTCAAGCAATGGGGCAAAGGTTTTGACTTCTCACCATTTTTTTTGTAGGACTAAGCTATGTGTTTTTTATTGAGTCTTAAACATTGTCCAATCATTATCAAACAAAGACTCCCCTGATGCTATCAAGTTGCTTTGTCCTTGATAGGTCTGTTAATGACTACTTGTTTCACAACTGCTTGATTTGAACCTTTGTGTCTTTAAATGAATGCTTGAAATCCTAAAATGAGCTTTTTGATTAAACTGTTCTTCAAACCTGTTAGGAAATTGGATTTTCTATCAGACATCAGTTCAGACTGTACTTCAACATTCAACTTTTATCTCAAAAACTGTGCCCTATTATCAGATTTTGTACCTTTCTCACATGAGGTTTCACACTTCAGAGCACTTTCTCATGTGAGACTTTGTTCTCTCACGTGAAGCTTGGTGTTCTCTCGTGTGGCCTGGTACTCTCTTGCACAAGACTGTAGCCCAGTTTGCAAAAAATAAAGGCCTATTTGCCATTGACTATTTGACTTTTTATTTGATATGCTTTTTGTATGAGGTCTATTTTTTTGCTTTCCTATCATTCACTATCAAAAACTGGTTGTTTTGAGTTAGGAATTGATCAATCTTTGCTTTGACTCATGTCATCTCTCATTAGTTTACCTTATCTCTTTATGCTTTTTGTACCTCATGTTGTGATAGTCTTATCTTGGTTGTTCTAGCCATACTCCTGACGATTCATACCAGGTCCATCTCACATCTTGGCTTTTCTAGCCTTTATCTCCTTTGCATTGTTCTTAGAGACCGAGTCTAGCATTATCCTGAGTCCTCTCTCGTTTCATCTTTGTCTATAATTGTCATGACTAGAAGTGGAAAAACTTATCCCATTCAGAATACTAGTCGAGATAGAAGTGAATCTCCTAATCAAGAAATAGGTCATCTTGAATCTGTTATGAAATGTAAACTTTGTGAGAGATCCTCACATTCCTCCTCATTCCAAGAGTATTACAATCCATTATTTTAGATATAGTCTGACTTATTATTTCAAGAATATTGTAACCCATTGTTTCAACACCAGCAAGGCTCTGAAGGGTCACTTTCTAGAATCAAACCTATCGACTCTTTTGATCTTATTTTCATGACCTCTCAGAATATGACCAGCAAGATGGGAGATCTATTCCACTTCCCAGGGGGAGGTAAATTCAACAATAGTCATGAGAAATCTAAAAATGAACAAGGTCATGGTCAGTCTTGAAATGAAAATATTTATGATCAATCCCACAATATTCGATATCCGATCAACATCCGGGACCTTTTCGATTTGAAACAGTGATAAGGGGAGCCTCTCCTAACATTTCTCCAGAGATGGAGACAACTATGCATGAATTATCTGCATGAAATACCCGAGTCTAAAAAGCTCGATATCTTCTTGGACAATCTTGTCCCAAATTTTGGATACCAAGTACAATTACAAGGTCCCCTCACTTTTGTCAATATGATTAGGTGGGCTATGAGGATAGAAGCATTTATGGTCAAGAAGGGAGAATTGACTTTGAATAAAGACAATAAGCAATGACCTTCTCCCTCGAACATGGATAAGGATAAGATTGTCAATAGAAACATAGATGTTATGAATGACAAGGTTTTTGACAATGTGATGCCAAAACCCTCAAAGTCTGTCTTTAATCTCATCTCTAGCATACAAACAATCAAAGCCACTAAGAAGGCTATGATAGAAACTCAACCACCTTCAAGATTAACGAGAAACAAACCTTGGCTCTCACAACCTAAGCATGACTCCAATTCCTTAGGAGAACCTCTTGATGTGGTTTATAGGACCTTGGTGCAAAACCATAACAAGAATTCAGATCATCAAGAATTCAAAGACCCCTTCCCTCCTCATGGGAAAAGTGAATTATCCAAGTCTAAAGGTACCAACAATGTGGTCAACTATATGTATGATACTAATGACATTGTCATCAATATGATTAAACCTATTGATGTTGAATACTGTGACATGATCATTGCTGCAAGGAGTGAGGATGCTCCTAAAACCAAAGCTCCATTTGTCTTGTGAGGCCCTGTGCCTCCCTCTTGTAACCCCACACCATCTCCAGCTTATGTGAATGCTATCACTTGATCTTGTGTGAAGATTATTCTCAAAATTCTTGAGCCTTTGAAATCTAGACCAAAACTATCTATGGATAAATCCCTCACCGAGGCAAATGTCCCCAAAGATCTCAATCTCGACTAGTTTCAATCTATGGTGGGTCATTTGACCTCACCTCATTATTTGTCCTTTTCTGAAGAAGATGATCACTCTCCAAGCCATCTGCATGATACTCCCCTATACATTGAAGTTATGGAAGGTCCTGAGCATGTTCACCACGTCCTCATTGAAAATAATGCTAGCCTAAATACTTTCTCTACTGAGATGCTTAGCCAAACAACAGACAACTTTGTTCCCGCCAATAGAGAGTCCACTGAGTTCTATGATGCCAAGCTAAAAGAAATAGAAAAGACCCTGAAGATCAAAGATATTGGCATGGGGGAATATCAGATTGAGTCCATGTTGACATTGACAACTCTTCCTCCATCTCCACATTCCTGTGAGGAACTTTTTGAAGACGGATTTGGTATTGGCTATCAAGGCCATAAGCTTGACAAACCTAGCTGCAACTTGCACTCATATGTAGATTTAGATGATGAAGAAACATAGATTTAGCCTATGACATATGAAAGACCTTTGAATGATCAAAATTATGATTTAGACTACCAGAAAGAGTCTTATCTACCTTCTCAAGTGCTTCAAGAACATGATCTTGGTCCTCACCAGGAGGATTTTATACACTCTACTGAATAGATTTCTACTACTGCAGCTACTACTGAATATGTCATTGCCTCTAATGGCACACATACTGATTGGGAGAAACTATTGGATGCTTCCCTTATCTTGGGTATGCCTCAAGGTATGCCTATTCTAGATTGTTCCACCACTTCTGCTATTGAACAGACTCCTACTGCTACCAACTCCAATGGCACACATACTGATTAGGAACAACTGTTGGATGCTTCCCTCCTCTTGGGTATGCCTCAGGGTATGCCTATTCTAGATTACTATACTGCTTCTACTACTGAACAAGATCCTACTGTTAAAGAAACACTTCCTATGTTAGATGACAACAATGAAGAAAATCTACTGCCTACTATATCTCTAGTTGATTATATGTTAGATGCTACTATAAAGATACCAGTTGAGGTTATACACAAATATGATGCTCCTACCAACTCTGAAAGAGAAGAAAGTTCTAATCCTCTAGATCAAGAAACCGATGATGATCCTTTCCACCCTTTTGTAGAGATCATTCCTATGGCTACTAGGCCATCTACCCCAAGCTATACTCCTACTGCTCCTGCAAATCATGGGTATGTAAGACCCCATTTTGTTACAGCTTCATGGAATATCAGTAGATCTAGAATTGAAATGGTTCCTATTCATGTATTATTGCCACTTGAAAGGGGACCTAATTCTCAGAAAAGGTCATCTCGATTAGGCTCACATAATATTCCTCCAAGTTTATCTGACTCTTCTAGGATAACTCACAATCAAAAATGTTCTATGGAAGATTACTTTCTTGATCTATTTGATGCATTCATGAATGATGAGGATGATACTAATATATTTGCACTTGAGCCCATCCCATCAGCTTTTCTTCCCCCTTCATCTCCCAGAAAAGTGGCCTGTCCACTTCCATTTCCACCTCTCCACCTGAACCAGTCATATAAGCCTCTTTCATCCACCATTCTCGAGTCTTTTGGAAGTAACTTGGATGTGAAACATAAAAATAAAAATAATGAGAATCCACTTATATCTCAAGGTCACCATGTCCCATCTAATCGACATGTGACTACGAAGAAAGGAAAGAAAAAAAGGTGTTCAAAAGACTGCAAAGGTCCTCAAAAAGAAGAAGATAATCAAACGCTAGAAAATAAAATAAAAAATGGATCTCAAAATCCATTCTACAGGCATTGTCATCAAAATCACCTCAAAGTAAAGATGAAAAAATTCAAAAGCTATGTGGATTCCAAAGAAAGGAAAAATCAAAGTTGTCATTTGAGCTTCCAAAATTCTCATACTTCCCTCCATTCCATCACCCTTGCCTCTCATACTTTACCCTCTTCACTCCATCTTTCCTTGTCCCAAAGTGCATATCAAGATCTCCTCATCCCTAATGACATGATTAAGAGAAATCTAGAACTTACTCTCCCTAAGCATTTAGAGCATGGGAAATCTGACAAAGAGTTAAGATGTGTCCATGAGGATATTTGTGGATCTCACTTAAGTGATCTTTCCTTGACCATGGATCTCCCGACAGTTGGATACTACTGGTTCTGATTCTACAACTTCTCAGCTGATCGCTACTAATACAAGATACTGTGTTCTTAGACATTACCACTGAAGGAGACCAGCTCAAAGAGCCTATAGACGCTCTTCACCTGAAGAAGTTCTATAGTTGAGACATTCTCAGCATGCTCATGTACATATTTATTGGTCCTGAAAAAATCCTAAAAATTGATATATTGCAAAAATCCTAAAAATTGCAAAATGTCTTGAAAAAATGATCATCTTAGTGAAAACCTGGTAAACAGGCGATTTGATGTATCTATTATCTTGGTGAAAACTTGGTAAACAGGCACCTTGATAATAATAAAAAAAATTGAAAATTGAAAAAATACAAAAAAAAGTGAAAAGATAAAAAATACAAAAAAACTGAGATATTCAAAAATACAAAAAAATAAAAAAAAGAGAAAAGTACAAAAAAAATTGAAAAAGAAGAAAAATGTGCCATTGATAAAAACTTGGTAAACAGGCATCATGGTAGCAAAAATAGAATCTCTACCAAGATGGTGAAAACCTGGTAAATAGGCACCTCCTGTTACCTGAAGCTACATCTCATCTCAGCATCACTTGGCTTTTTAGTTTCTTGCTTTAGTTCGCTTTCCCACTTTCCTAGTTTAGTTTGTTTCCTGCTTTAGTTTGCTAGCTCATGCACTTTCTTTCAGTGGTCTTTGAGATTTTCCTTGTCTCTTCATGGATTGGAACTAGTTCACACTTGGGGGAATTGTCCTATCACTTTTTAGAAGTTTTGTTTGTGCATCAGTCACCAGTGATTCCCGCTGCGTCTGCCTGCTGATGCCTAGCTACTTGTGAGATTTCTCTCCTTGAGGATCTCTCGTGTATTGGTCACCAGTGGTTCTCACTATGCCTACCTACTAATGCCTAGCTTTCATTTGACACCTCACTCTTTTGGGATCTTTTCCTTACATCAGTCACCAGTGGTCCTCACTACATTTGCCTGCTGATGTTTCACTCACATTTTATTCTCTCTTTCGAGAATCTTCCTTGTATCAGTCACCAGTGGTTCTCACTGCGTTCACCTGCTGATACTTGGTTTGCACTCTGATATCCTCTTGAGACTTTGTTTCTCATGATGGTCACCAGTGGTTCTCACTACGTCTGCCTACTGTCGCTATCCCATCAAGACTTCAAATGTTGTTTGCTTCCGATTCGACTCCAATCCGCTTAAACACAAATGTAAACTAAAACTGAAAACTGACTTTATGTTCCTTTGAAGCATGCTGAGCTTTTCCTTTGCTTGTTTGTTTTTTTTCTTTATCATTTCTCCTTGAGAGAATCTAAGACGTCTTTTTTGACTAAGAAATGCGAAGACTGGGGGCATGATCTTTTCTTTTCTTTCTGCTTGTTGGTTTAGTTCCAATGATCCAAAGAATCTATCTAAGAGGGGTGTCCATCTGTAAGAGCCTTCATCTCATATTGGATGGCCATGCGTACCTCGACCCCTTTTATATGGACACTTTAGTGAGGTTGGTTCTTCTCCTAGTCTATTTCGAGTGACTTCTTTCTGCTACAAGTGAAATTGCTAACGCTCGTCCTGCTAAGTGAACGTAAGAGTCACTACGAGCACTCTTTGGCAAAAGAAGGAACTCTCACGTGTCTGGTGTGTTTGTTCACAAGAAACATTCAGGTCATTCTAGCAATTGTGCTTTGATGCTTATGTTAACTTGCTAAATCAAAAGGAATAGGTGTTAAGGTCATTCTGACTTCTTGTGTCTTAATGCTTACACCTCATTTCGACAAATCTAAGACTTATGTCATATTCATATTATCATAATTGCAATGTTAGTGAGGATTATATGACATCTTTCGATCATCCCATGCTTAAACAAACTCGATGATGATAAATACGACGAGTCCAACAAATAAGTCCTAGGGCTTGCATTTTCATTCTAGGCTTGCATTTAGCGTGGGCTTGCATTCTCATTTTAGGCTTGCATTTAGTGTGGGTTTGCATTTTCATTCTAGGCTTGCTTTTGAGACTGTGTTTTGGTGTTCTCTTGATTGTCTTCTTCTGGATCTATTCATCAAAGGTTTTCATCTTTCATCCCGGTTTCATCATGGCTGCACAAATTTTCGGGATCAAAATTGAAATCTGACATCTCTAGATAGCTCAAAATCGCGTTTTAAATTCTAGGACCCTTTGGGATCGGACGCTTGTGCAGTGAGCTTTCTGGCATCATCTCCTTGCCAGATCCTCATCTTTGCATCATGTTCTCCAGATCTTTTCTCTTTTCATCAAAGTCAACTCTAGTCAAATTTGGTCAACTATGGTCAAACTTGGTCAGTAGGACCTCTGCTTTGCTCTAATTTGCTTCTGCAGCTTCTCAAATCTAGTCTAATTGCTTCTACTCTACAACCTCTCATTGTCAATCATCCCTCTTATGTCATCTTTCAATTTTGCTCTTGAGGGGGCAGGATGATTGCATCATTTGAATCTTGTGAAATCAATTCTTGAATCAGTCTGATCTGAATCTTCAGTTCTCATTGCTAGGGGCATCTCGATGCCTCACATCTTGCTATCTGGTCATCTATCTTTTAGGTATCTAAGTAACCTAACTCAGATCCTCGAGAATCAAGCTTCATTTTTGAGATGGTTCTCAAAATCTTTTAGGTATTAGGGCAATCTAACCCTAATTCTTGGGAGTCAAGCTTTGTTCTGGAGATGGCTCTTGAAATCTTTCTTAGACTGTTATCTGGGCAATCTAACCTAGGTCTCGGAGGGCTAAGCTTCGTATTGGGGCAATCTAACCCTAATTCTGGAGATAGTCCTAAGTTTGCATCTAAATCTCATTCTGGGCATTGGGGCAACCTAACCCCGATTCTCATCTTCTCTCAAGACCGTTGTCTTCACAATCTAACTTAGACTTCAAAAAATCATGCTTTGATCTGCTCGGTGTCTTGGCAACCTAACGTAGACTCCCGAATTTCTTGTCATATGTCACTTCAGACTATTCTTTGAATCAATGTGCTATTCACACATCAATTCAAAGAGGGGCAAATGTAATACCCTAAAATTGGCACCTAATAAATTTAATCAATTTCAGTGCATTTTTGTCAATTTTACATCTCCAAAGTCCTAGTTTCCTAGGCAATTTTTCTCTCTCCTACCTAACTTAATTTGACTTGATGTCAATTGCAAAGACCATAAATTGCATTAATTAAATATCAAAATTAATTCCTAATGTCCTTGACTTTAATTAGCTAAATTACCCCTATGATAATTTAATTTAATCCTAAAGTCTTAAGTGCTTAGAATTAAATTAAATCCACCCCATTTGGCTAATTACCCATAAAAAGGAATTAATAATTACTTGTTATTCGAATGGACACTCCTTTTTGAATTAATAATTCATAATATTTGAAGGGTCACCTGTGTAGCATTTTCAATTCTTTTATTAAGTAATTCTGTGCTTTTTTGTCTCAAATGGAAATGAAGGGTCAGGAGTTTCAAATCAAGAACCCCTTCATTCTCTTCTCAGGCTTTTCTATTTAATGGACCTCTTTTCTTCATTTGAGGGAAAATTTTGAGAGCATCTCTACTATAGTCAATTTTAGTTTCCATTATTGCATTGTTTTCAAAACTTTATTGCATTAATTAGCTTAATATTTCATTATTAGTTTAATCTTGCATCTCATATTAGATTAATTTGCTTATTTGTTCTTAGTATAATATCACCTTTATTTCAAGTTCTTTAGTTCAAATTACTTTCATATCTATTCCAAGCTTTTAGTGTAATTGCATTTCTACATTTCTAGATTAATCGCACTCATTTCTAGATTAATTTCATTGATTTCTCATCTTAGCTTTTTGAAAATCCTCCATTGTGGGATTGGTCTCATGGTTGTTGGGTCTCATTCTGAGAGTAATTAAAAACCCCATCCACATAGGAGGCAACAAGTTGATTCAATCGATGTTGTGAGATGGACAATTCATGTTCATACTCGCCATCTCATGATTGAGCAATGACTATGTTGCCTTTGTACCTGATTTAGAGGTCCACATTCAGACACACACATTTACCAAGTTTTCACCAAGGCACTTTTTCTTTTTCTTCTTTTTTTATTTTTTTGTGATCCATCAAGGTGCCTATTACTAGGTTTTCACCAGGATGATCATTTTTTCAAGACTTTTTATGATTTTTATGATTTTTTTGGGACATTTTTACTGATTGAATGCCTTAGGCATATAATTTCTTCAGATGGAGAATGTTGATTGGTTCTTAGAGCTTTTCTCCTTTTGTCGTTGAGAGTTGATAGGCTCCAGAGCCAAAAGTAGTAGTGATAACAAAGGGACCCTGCTAGTTGGGTTCAAACTTCCCCTTGCGTTCTCTATGTGGTTTATTTTTAGTATTTTCTCTCAAGACTAGATCGCCAACCTAAAATTCTTTGTGTCCAACTTTCTTGTTGTAGCCTCTAGACATTCATTTCTGATATACTCTGAGATGATCGTACGCGGCTTGCCTATGCTCATCTAGTAGTTCAAGTTCTTGTAACCTAGACACTCTGTAGTCATTGTTAGTTACCAGACCATGCATTCTGATTCTTAGTGATGGGATTTCAACCTCAATAGGTAGTACCACTTTAGACCCATAAACTAAAGCAAAAGGAGTAGCCCCAATGGGCATTTTGATACTTGTTTTGTAGGCCCAAAGAGCTAGATTTATCATTAGGTTCCAATCTCTTCCTCTCTTATTGACTGTTCGATGCAGGATTTTCAATAAGTTCTTATTGGATGCTTCAGCTTGTCCATTTCCTTGAGGATAATAAATGGATGACCAATTTTGAGTAATCTTGAATTTAGAGCATAAGGAATCTGATTCCTTGTTCTTGAATTGGCCTCCATTGTCTGTGATGATGGAGTGTGGTATACCCTATTTGCAAATGATGTAATTCAGAATTAACATTGATATTTGTTTGCCAGTGGCCTATGTTAAAGGAACTGCTTCAATCCATTTCATGAAATAATTTGTTGATGTGATTATATGGGTGTGACCATTAGAATAATGAGGGTAGATAGCACCAATAAGATCAAATGCCCATTGAAAAGGCCATTGTGTTGTAAAGGGAATCAAATCTATCCCTGGTGCATGAATCAAGTTACCATGGACCTAACACTTTGATAATTCTTAGCATATTTCACAGCTTATTTTTCCATGTCTGGCCAATAGTACCTAGCCCTAGTAAGTTTTTGAGCTAGTGTCAAACCATTGGAATGTAATCCAAAAATACGTTCATGGACTTCCTCTAATGCACATTGTGACTCATCACATTCTAAACACCTAAGAAGTGTACCATCCAGACTTCGTTTGTATAAATCATTACTAATGATGACATACCATGATGCTTTTCAGACTAGGTAGCATTTTTCATGGAAATTGAAAGGTATTAGGAATGATTTGGTCTAGAAGGTAGGAGTATATGTCTTTGTAGTAGGAGGAATAATGACCAACAACATTACAAATCATTCAAGTTTCTGAGAAATCATAGGTAGGGAATGACAGTGCTTCCACCAGGAACTCGTAGTGTAGCTCATGTTTGTGCTGTAGTTGTAAAGATGATAGCATTGCCATAGCATCAATAACCTTGTTATCCATTCTAGGAATCTATTTGAATGTGATAGATATGAAATATTTCTTTAGGTCATCTACCTTACATTTGTATGGAACAAGCTTCTCATCTTTTGTTTGATACACATCATTGACTTGGTGTATGACTAGTTATGAGTCTCCATGAATGTGTAGTTCTGTTACTCTCCATTTATGTGCCATTTTCATACTATTTAGTAAAGCTTCATACTCATCTATATTGTTGGTACAAGGGAATTTGATTCTGAATACCATTGGAATAGAGTAACCCTGTGGTGTTATGAACAATATGCTCGCTCTAGATCTATTTTGTGTGTAGGATCCATCAAAGAATAATTTCTAGGTTCTTGAAGATAGATGCATGATAGAAGAATCAAGAAACTCCTTTTTCATTGGTTGATCATCAAACATGGGAGAATCAACCAATTTATCTACAATGACTTGTCCTTTGATAGCTTTTCTTTCAACATACTCTATGTCAAATTCACTCAGCAACATGACCCATTTTTCTAGTCTACATGTGAGGGAAACTTTACTTAAATAATACTTCAGTGGATCAATTTTAGCTATCAATTGTGTAGTATGAGATAACATGTAGTGTTTGAGTTTCTCTGATGCAAAGATAATAGCTAGACACACTTTTTCTATCATGGAATAGTCCTTTTCATAAGCTACTAGTATTTTGTTGATGTAGTAGATAGCTCTCTCCTTGTTTTCATCATGTTGCGCTAGTAATGCCCCCAATGAAGTATCTTTAGCAGAGACATACAATATCAATGGCTTCCCTTGTATAGGAGGCATGAGAAAGGTGGGTTTGCCAAATATTGCTTGATGTGGTTGAAGTTCTTTTCATATTCCTCATTCCATGCAAAGGTCATACCTTTATGTAATGTCTTTGTGAAAGGTTGTGATATGTTCGCTAGCTGAGATATGAAATGCCCAATTGATTGTACTCTTCCTTGTAAGGTTCTCATTTGATTGATGTTTTTAGGAGGTTGCATCTCCATGATTGCTTTGACCTTTTCTGGATCTACTTCAATTCCTTTCTTTGATACAATGTACCCTATAAGTTTCCCTGAAGTGACTCCAAAAGCACACTTAGGATTTAGTTGGAGACTAAAATTTTTTATTCTATCCAGTATTTTGCTTAAGTCAGCTAGATGTTTAGATCTTGTCATTGATTTAGCTAGGGTTTCATCAACATAATTTTCCATAGTTCGATGCATCATATCATGAAAAATTGATGTCATAGCTCATTGATATGTAGCACCAAAATTCTTAAGACTGAATGACATGATGTTCCAGCTGAAAGTACCCTATGCATAGGTGAAAGTTGTCTTCTCTTGATCTTCTAGAGATGTCTTGATTTGGTTGTATCTAGAGAAACCATCCATTAAAGAATACATTTCAAAGCCCAAAATCATGTCCACTATCATGTTGATGTTTGGTAGTAGAAAATAATCCTTAGGGCATGCTTTGTTTACATCTCTAAAGTCTGTGCACACTCTGATAGATTTGTCTCATTTTAAAACTAGAACTATGTTTGAGATCCACTCAGTATAATCTATAACTCAGATAAATCTAACTTTTAGCAGTTTCTCTAGTTCAACTTTGACAAGGAGTGCCACATGAGGATGAATTTTACGCAACTTCTATTTGATTGGTTTGACTCCTAGAGCGATAGAGAGATGATGCATTATGAGATCAGGATCTAACCCATGCATATTTGAATATTTTCATGCAAATTTTATTTTCTTCTTTGTTAGGAATTTTGTAAATTCTTTTTTTTCTTCATCTGACAGAGATTGTGCTACATGAATCAACTATGGTTCTTCTGTCATGCCCAAATTGATAGATCGAGTTGGTTCTATCAATACTGGAGATCTATCTTGTAAATGACTCAAAAGGACATCAAATATCTCATTCTTAGGTTCCTCATACAGGTTTTCACTTTTGGATACGTCTTTTATTTTTACTATTTTAGGTTCTGAGACTGCCACATAGTGGTTTTCACCCTTAGAACTCCTTTTCTTTTTATTTTTATTCTTTTGACTGAGATATTTGATATTCAACTCTGTCATGTTGATGCTGGTTTCACTGATGGAAGTTGTCATGGGTTCTACCACATTCAAGTAGTAGGCGAGAGCATAGTCTGATTGGAAAGTATGGATGTCTTGGATTGGATCAGTAGATGTTTGGTCAATAAGCTCAGGGTGTTGGATAGTAAGTGTGGGAAAGGATTGAGTAATGGTGTTTATGCATACAGTGTTGTCATCATTGGCTCTGATTTGACTCTCAAATTCAAGGATGATATTACTTCTCAAAAGGTTCAATTCATTAAGCATCTTAACATCATCATTGGATCATGCATTAGTGATAAGTGAATCAGACTTGTAAGGTCTGTCATTTCATTCTAGACTCATTTCAGGCATGGGTGCATATTGGTGAATGAAATCTATATGTTTTTCTATTATAAGCTCATCTTCTTCTAGAACAATTCCCCATTCACAGTCATTTGATACTTCATCTGGATCTCTAGGAAAGTTAAGAACATGTGTGAAGTCAGGATGGATTCCCCAAGCAGGATTACCTTCAAAGTCTGAGTGAAATTCATATTTATGGGATTATGTCTCAGAATCACTATTGTGTCCCAAATGTTTAGCTATTGTGATAGTTTTACCTTCTTCCCATCGCTTATTTTTAGGATCAACCGGTGCTTGTGTGGTGACTGTCTCTTGTTTAGTAGTAGGTTCTTGTGTGTCTACTACATTAATTCTTTTAGGTTCATTTTCATTTTCAAGAAGGTCTAATATATGTTGAGGTATATGTTCATAGGGAAAAACATCAGTTTTAGCTGAATCATCACTTTCTAAGTGTTGGGATTCCTCCTTTTTCTGAATATATGTCTTTGGTTCTATTTGTTCTAGGACATGTGTAGAGCTCCTACCTAGATGGAAATATTTCTTATGATAGCCCAAACCAGTAGTATCCTTTGTTGTTCTTCCATAATGTTCAATGGGTTTTATGATGCATTTGTGTCTTGTTCCTAGAGGTCCTTTTCCTAAATATCCCATTTTAGACATTAGCTTGTGACTCGGTCCATATGATCTTGCAGGAATCTTAGGTGTTTTAGAGTTGCATTTCTAGACTATCTGTGATTGAGATTCATCTTTGTATAGCCATGCTAGGATAGATTCTTCCTCATCTAATTCTTGTTTTGATACTTGTGTTAGGAATGAATGCTGAATATATCCTATGGGAGTATTGGCAGCCATTTTGTAGTAGTTGTTGTTGCATTCACGACTGTGATTGTCATTGATGTCAACACAGTGATCTACTGGAGATTAGCAGAGGAGAAGACAATGTTTGGATTAGCGCACGTGGGATATTGTAGATCAAGCTATGTGATGTTGAGGATTTACTTTGTGATATGTTTTATGTTCATCGTTAAGAGTGCAGATAGTAATTATTTTATTCATGGAAGTTATGAGCATTTTGGTGGAAGCAGTATTTAGGCAGTGTTCCTGAGTAGCGGTTTGTGGAAATTGGATGATATCTCCTAATCAGGATGGAATCTGGTTTTGTGTAGTTAGAGAGAAGTTGAAGACATGTTGATAGTGATGTGGTTGACAACACAAACTTTGAGGTCGTATGAGTGAAGAATTATTCTAATTAGAAGCTGACAATTTTGTGTAATTTTGATGTAACGTGTGGAAACTTTTATTTTGTAATTTGGATGCTGAATCATTTGTAATTAATTGAGTGTGGTATAAAGGAAGGAATGTTTTTCCTTGTTGTGATATATGGAATGAATATGATGAAGTGAATGAATTTGTGAAATAAGATATTTAAGGTACAAAGATCTGGAATTGAGATCTGGTGTAGTAGTGAGTGCGATTTGGCATAGTTAGAGAAGAGGTAACATATTGTTGAGATCAGTAATGATTTGATATTATTCTGTTGAATAATCTAGAGATTAGTTGGATTGTGTGTTCAGCGATCTTGCCATTGAAGTTGTTTGGGCAGTGGGTCCTTCTGTCTTCCATAACTCCTAACAAAGTTAGAATCTTTTAGTAGGGATTGAAAATCTCCTAATAGGGATTCATATGTACTGAATATATTTCATAAGACTCCTAACAAAGTCCATCCTTTCACAAGGAATATTCATATTAGTGTATCTTTTGTGGGCATCATTCCCAATGGGGTTTACTCTTTGATCAAGAGGTTCCCAAGTCAAAATATCTCGTGTCATTGTGTTATTGTGTATGAATATCTTTCTATGGTTGTTGGTTATATTGCTTACATGGTTAAAATATGTTGAAGTTGATAAAAGTTATAATTATCTAATAACTAATTCACCCCCCCCCTCTTAGTTATCTTGGTGGACTTTACTTTCTAACAATTTTCTCTATGACAAAACTCCCATCAAATATGACCTTGGATTCTTTTGATGTCACTTTCACCTTTTCTAAAGGTTGTCCATAAGATTTAGGTGAATGTGGGAGAGACATGAGAGATAGGACTGGTTCCATTTTATATTCTCCTATGTTGGTGTCTTTGATCTTGACCCCTTTTGATAGGTCTTCTATTTTATATGTAGAAGCTATGTCTATTTTTTTAGTAGGAGACTCTCTATTGTGTGGAACAAGTTTATCTGCACTTTCCTTCAAAGCATTGCAAGATGTTGATGTGTCTTCTGGTATAGTGACCTATACTCCATCATAGGGAAATTTTAGACATTGATGATAGTTTGATGGAATAGCTTGCATCTCATGTATCTAGGGCCTTCCTAGAAGAATGTTATAGGCCAGGGAAGATCCAACACTTGACATGTGATATCTTTGATGACAGGCCCTATTTTGATAGGTAACACAATGACTCCTTTGGAATTTATTTCTTGTTCATCATAAGATTTTATGGTTATCTTCATTTTAGGATCAATAGAATCTTCTGACAATCCCAGTTGTGTAACCAATTTGTAAGAGTAGATATTTAGACCAACGCCTCCATCTATCAACACACATTTGACATGATGGTTTTGGATTAAGACTTCAATATGAAAGGGCAGGTTATGTGGGTGACTCACTGATTTGTCATCTTCTTCTGAAAAGGATATGTATTAAGGGGATGTCAAGTGACCCACCATTGTTTGGAATCTATCAAGATGAAAATTTTTAGGAACATTAGAGCCAATCAAAGCTTTATCCAGAATTGCATGATGAGCAGGAGAGATGTGAAGCAACTCAAATATAGAGATTTTGGTATTGGTATGTTGCCGTTGTTGGATGATACTGTATGATATCTCTTTGGACTCTTTAGAATTGGAAGATTTGGATGTAGTCCTTTGTTTAGATGCTAATGCAAGATTGAATGGGACCTTTGGGGCATTTGATGAACCCAATTTTTGTCCTTGGAGATTTGCCTGAGCTTGAGATTGAGTAACTGCATTACTTATTTGGTTATCTCTATCCTTTCTGACAATAGTGATGACATTACAGTGTTTAGATAAGCATGGTTCTATCATGTTGATGAAATCATTGTTACCAGAGTAAGTGTAATTAACTTTGGCACCCATATTAGATTTAGAAGATGAATCTCCTTGATTTTGCTTTGGAAAAGGTTCTGTGAATGCCATATGATCATTATTGGATTTATGGTTATCAATCACAATTTCTCCAGTGTCAATTTTTTCTTGAATAAGATGTTTTAGATGCATTCAGTTATTGGTTTTATGACCCTTGTTTCAATGGAAATCACATAAATCGGTCTCTTTCCACCACTTAGGTTTTACTTCAGGGTCATATGGTTTGATTTCAGGCAATGTGATGATATTATTTTCCAAGATATGTTTCATGGCACATTCCAAGGACTCACTCGGAGGAGTGAACTCGTGCTTTGGTTTTGTAACCCAATGTTTATAGTTAGTTGACTTCTTAGCTAGTTCAATTTCTTTCATCTTAGAAGCTTTTATGGCTTGGGTGCCAATGGTGAGATTGAATGCTGGTGCTTTAGATGGAGCATTAATATGATTGACAACACCATCTGTAACAATGTTTTTGTTTTTGTTCCACATTTTTCTTTTATCTTTGTTGGAACTAGATCCTAAGTCATACTTGTTTTCTTTATGAAGTGATATGTCTCCCTTTCAAACAATCACATTTTTAATCTTGATAGCATTCTCTACCATTTTATCAAAGGATGTATGGTTTTTCATTTTCAGATGATAATTGATTTCTGGAATTAGATTATTGATAAAGATTTCTAGTTTCTCATTCTCCAGAATTGGTCGGGCATAGAGTGAAAATTTATTCCTCCATAGTTTGAGGAAGATCATGAAGGGTTCTCCTAAGTTTTGTTTTAGATTACATATATCGATCATGGTGACCAGATGTTGGATATTGTAGGAGTATTATTGATAAATTTTTTTGATTAACTTCTCAAAAGTTTTTATTGTAGGGGGTATCTTAGAGAACCAATTGATGGTTGTCCCTCCCAAAGATCAGGGGAAGAGACACATTAAGAATGTAGGTTCATGCATAAATTCCATGGACAAGGTGTAGAACTCTCTAACGTGATCTTGAGGATCAAAATTTCCATCATATTTGTCATATTTTGGGAGTTCTACCCCTTTAGGGAATGGTGGCGTATATAAGCTGTGATTGAATGGGAAAGGACATAGAGCATCCATGGAGAATTCCTTAGGTTCTTTCTCCTTTTCTAACTGGTTTAGCTTGACTTGCAGTGCATGCATTTATTTCATCATAGAAGTGATGAGAGTTTCTTCCTCGTGTGTGATGATATTGTCAATGTTGAAGCTTGGAGGAAGTTTGGCCCCTTGTTGGGATAATTCAAGGAAATATGCCTCTTTGTCTTCACGTAAGAAGTGTTTCATCATTTTCTTGAAGACATCATTTTGATATTGGGCAATTTTAGAGGGTGTGGGTTCTTGATCCCCACCATGTTCAGATTGGTGACCCTGGGAGCCTTGGTTTTCTCCTCCTTGAGACATAGTGCCGCTTTGATTTTGATTTGAATTTGGTATTGATATTGGAGGGGTTATGTAATCAATTTTTAAGTGACTTTTCCAAGGGTGTCTTCTTCGTACAGATTTGTATTGTAAGGCTAATGAAAATCTGAGCTAGAATAGAAGATGATGGAGATAGTTTTAGTTCTTCTCTCTATTTTTGATGTGAGGAAGCTCTAGTTTCCACCATTAACCTCAAGTGAATCAAGAGAGAAAGTTAAGACAACTAATTTTATGATCTAATTAGGGAAAATTGAATGACACAACCTTGTTAAGATCAAATTTGGTTGAAAGATTGATTGGACGTAAGTGCAAGATACTGTGCCCTAGGTGTATGGGTAGATGCCCAAAAGATGATAGACACGAGCTCACAACACTTAGCTATTTTGAGGATAGATTTCAAGATTATTTTGACAAGGTTTTGACACAAGATGAGATGGGATTCAGACCAAGGAATCAGAAGGCAAAATCGAGCTAAAAGGACCACTTTGGGAAAATGAGTTGGATTCTTTGTTGACTCTGCTCTGTTCCTAACACAATGGATTTTTTGACAGAATCTGAATGATGACTGCAAATGGTTGATTTTCTGACATAACAGGGATCTTCTAACAATTTTTGGGTCAAATCTCATATGACTTTATCAAGGCTCATACGACATAGAATCATGGCTGACATGACAATTGCAGAGGCTCGTACAACAAATGACTCCAGGGTATCTTTTTGCTTAGGGTTTCTAACAAGACTCGTACGACACAATATTGGTTCCCATATGAGTTTCTAGGGGTTTTGATATGACAATTGAAATTCACAAAAAGAATTGTATGGCAATTGAATTTCTAGGATGGCAGTTTACACCAGAAAAGGATTTTCTCTCAAATTTTGAATGTTTTTTCAGTTGTTGGATGTTTTTAGTATCAAATTGTTTGCAAATTTCTCTATCCAAGTTTTTGAAAATTTGTGTAATTGATTGTCTTAGGTTTTTTAGCATAGCAGCAAGCTCATAATCATAGAAAATAGAGGGAACTGACTCAATGAATCAATCACACCTATCTTACACTAGCTAGGAGAAGAGATGTATTACTTGCTCATTGCGTTAGGAACACACTTATGGAATCCTCAAAATATGCAGGTCCAATAACACACAATGGATGTTGAAGCCCATAGTAGCTGAGTTCAAGCATCAAAGAGGGCTCGATATGATGAGTTTCTTGGGGTGATTACTATTCACCTCACACAAGCATGACAAATCATTTGGGGGTGGATCGGTGGAAAAAATAGCTTAGGATTTTAATCAAGGCATCGATTCAAAACTATCTCCCATAGTCCCACAAGAAGGATTTAGGATATTCACCCTATGAGCACTCTGACAAGTGTAGTCTCCCAGGAAAGTTTTAAGTGGCCCCGCGTGTTCATGGAATGAGTCCAAGGAACAAACATAGCTATGTCTTCTAAGGCTTTAACCTCAAGGAAGCATCAAATTTTATAGTGGGGTGGAAGATTTGGCATAAGACTTGTCCCCACTTGGGTCATTCCTGAGAGCTTTTTACCTCTCCAGTAGGCCCTTTAAAGGTTTAAAGAAAATGTGAGGTTGGGGACCACAGGATCTAGGTTTCTAATTCTCTGAAAGAGAAGAGCATAATCCCCTAACCTTTTCCTTTTCCCTATCTAAAACACACCAAGTAGATTAATCTAGAGATGGTACATAAACTGGCACCAAGGAAGACACCTTTTAGGTTTTTGATTCTCCTAAGAAGGAGAAGAGCATAATCCCCTCAGTATTTTCCCCAATGGCAATAGGCACACATACCTATTTAGCTAAGTGCCTATGAAAATGGAAATTTAAGAAAATAGAATATTTTCTTGTAGAACATTTAGGCAACCTGCAAAACCACCTATCAGAAATTTTATTGATTGAGCATCTTTGACCAGCATTTTTTTTTTCTTTTTTTCTTCTGAAAATGGGGTTATCTATAAAAGATGAGCTTAGAAGTCAAGACAAGAAGAGGCTAAAGAAGTGTTTTTATGGTCAAAATGTGTTAGGTGGTCAAAATGATCAAAAACTAGCAAGCATCAATTATTAGTGTTAGCTATTAGCCAAATATCAAAGAATGCTCAAAATTTTGATATGACAATTCAATACTGGAGTCAAAACTTGTACGAGAATATACTACTTCCCATATGATAATTTTGGTACAATATGATAGTGGGTTCCTGCACACATGACACTTCACCTCTCATATGAAAATACCAATACAACTGGCATGACAATGCAGATTGTCATATGTCATACGATAGATAGAGTATTATGATATGACAATCTGCAAAATGTTGTATGAGATTGTATAGAACAAAAATTAAAAATCAAAGCTTGAAATTAAAATGTCAGAAATATGATAAAATTAGAATGGAAACCTGATGTTGGGGCCCACAGTGGGTGTCAAAAATGTGCGTGTGAAATTGTACCTAGCTATGGACACCACTTCAGTAAAACATTAGAGGTTAGAAAATTAGAAAATCTACAAATAAGACAAATATTGCTAACCAGGCGATTTACTGCCTTCTAGTAGATGCGAGTTTGATATTCTTAGAATTGGACCAAGACCAGTGACAATGCAGTACCTAAATGAAGGATTTAATGATGAAAAACAAATGGGATATGAATGCATATTAATCTATGTTTTTTATTTTTTCTATACAATATGTTTGAAAACTATATGGAAATTGTGTTGGCAAAATGGTCAGTGCTCCCTTCAAGATTTGTGACATGGTTTAACTACCTCTTGTGTCTTCTATAAGTCTAGTGGTTGTATTGAGCATTAACAGGTCAATCTTTTGGTGCAACGACAACTACTACTTGTAACAAGTGGTATCAGAGCTTGGTCACAAGTTTGAATCCCCTCAGGTAATGCTGAGGGGGAGATTGTTGGAAAAATGGTCAGCGCTCCCTTCGGGATTTGTGACATGGTTTAGCCACCTCCTGTGTCTTCTATAAGTCTAGTGGTTGTATCGGGTATTAACAGGTCAATCTTTTGGTGCAACAACAACTACTACTTGTAACAAATTGATCTAAACATTGAATGAAGATGAATGCAATCTAATCTAACAATGATATGAATTGCTATGAAAAATGAATGAAATGATAACAAGAATCTCAAGAAATTAGTACAATCTCACAAAATTTCCAGATCACACAAGCAAGATTCTCTAGATTCACAAGAGGGTGATCATTTGTGAAGGATTAAGCCTCGTTTATATAGAAATCCAGGTTCTGTGAGAACTTATGGAAAGCCAAAAATCTATCCCTGATCAACTCCGATTGATTTTTGAGTTATCAAAAAATCAGAAAGAGTTAACTCATAAAATCATGCAAAAACAACTTTTTAACTCAAAATAGGAGTTTAGATCACTTTTTCAACTCACAATCATATGTTGAGTTTGAAAAGTTAACAAATTGAATTGATTTGTTGATTTAGAGTTTAACTGCTTTTCTGAATGTGCATGGATAATTAGGAATTTATCTAATAATTCAAGTATTTGTTCTCAACTTTAACTGATTTTTGAATAAAAATAATTGATTTATAGGTTAATCAATTATTTAATCAAACTTTATCCCAAAACTATATCATTAATTTTGACAATTTGATTTAATCAATTAAATAAATGTTCAATTGAATATTTTGAACAATTTTGATTTATTGTCAAACAAAAATGATAGTAATTAGGAATAAATGTAATTAAATCTAATTAAGTAATTAAGTGGTAGAATTAAGTTCAATTAATCAAATATTCAACATATTTAATTAATTAACTTTAGGATAAATAATATCATTTATCGCCAAATAATATTTAATTAAAGATAATTAGGATAAATTTAGGAATATTTAGGAATATTCCTTGATGCAGAATTAAGATAGAATCAATTAGGGTTTTGATAATTTGATATGCAAATGTACCTTTGGTTAGGACTTTTATGTCGATTTCGATTGATTTGTCGATGTAGGAGGTCAATGGTCCTAAAGCCCATTTTTGGGGTATTACATTGATGATCTTACCCTCTTAGGAGTAACAACAAAGATCTATTAGGATATATCTGCTTAGAGGATTTAAGAAACACAATTAAGTGTGCACTTGGTTAAGAGATTTACAAAAAATACTTGTTAGGTCTACTCTGTTAAGAGATTTAAGTCTGCCACAATTGTTAGAAAGTAACAATAGATTTGATATGTATGCAACAACTTACTTTTCCTTATTTTAGATCTGATAATTACTTAACTATTATCACCTTGTTGTGATAGATTTATCCTCATAATTCTGCTCGGTAGCCTTTGTTAGAAAGTAAAGTCCACCAAGATAACTGAGGTGGGGGGGTGGGGGGGGTTAAATCAGTTATCTGATAAAAAAAACTTTTATTAACCTTATTATATCTGAAACATGTAATCAACATAAACAACAACAATAGAAGAATAATCATACACAATGACACCTAATTTGTTAACTAGGGAACCTCTTGATCAGATAGTAAACCTCGGTGGGGATGGTACCCACCAAAGATGTACTAATATGAAAATTCCTTGTGAGAGGATGGACTCTATTAGGAGTCTTATGAAATAAATTAAGTACATATGATTCCCTATTATGAGACTTTGGATCCCTTAGAGGAGATTTTAACCCTGTTAGGAGTTAAGGAAGACAGAAGAACCCATTATCCAAAAAATTCAAGGGAAAGATCACTAAACACACTATCCAATAGATCTTTGTATATCTTAAAATAATAATACCAAGAATTACTAATCTCAACAACTTTTCTTCTCCTTTCTAACTCTGCCAAAACTGCACCAAATGCTTCACTAGATCTTCTCACTTCGCATCATACATTAATCACTAATTCACATTTTTTCACCTTCACACCATCTACATCACATGTCAATCAAGGAAAAAAATCCTTCATTTATACTGTGCATAATATTTCATAATTGAGTCGGCCAATTAGGCTTAACCAATTACAAAATACAAAATATTACACATTACATAATATTTTCATAATCACATAAAATTGTCAGCTCACAAAATTAATAAATCATCACATGTGCAACCTATGACTATGCTGAGTCATCTAGGTCACCTTTGCAATGTTTTCAAAATCTGTATAACTTCACCTGACTAGATTCTATCCCTGTTAGGAGATATAATCTGATTATCACAAATCGCTTCTCAAGAACACTGTTAGAATACAATTTCCACTAGATTACTCATAATTGACATAAATACTTGAATTTTTGTATGTACTCTTAACCATGATATTAGGACACCATTCAAAAAATGTACTCAACTCCGCATAACCTCATCCGCAATATGCCATGTGCACTAAATCAAACTTTGTCTACTATTCTGCTAAACTTTAGTAAAATCAGTATGTTCACATCAATGACAAACACAGTCATGAATGCAACATGTGACTACTCCAGAAATGCTAGAATACTCCCCCATAGGAGATATTCAACATTCATGCTAACAATCTCCCCCATTGGCATTGATGGAAACATAGATGAACAATATCCAAGTTCTATGAATACCAAAATGCAATACTGTTGCTCTGGTTTAACTTTTCAAATCCTCTTCATCAATCATCAAATGTTTTTCATGAATCATTCTCCCCCATTGACATCAATGACAAAGTAATCATCACTATGTCAATTCAATACAAGCTTGAATGTCCAAAGACACTGTTTGAAGATACTTTTTTACCAAGAGTCCTTCATGACTCAACTCAAAAACATAGATCCTCCCACATAGAGGAAGTATCAGTATACAATCCATAAAGATAGTGCCCTGTGCCACTAGACTAATGAAAATTTTTTCATCACTACTCAAAAGTAGGCTGGGGAATAACACCAAGCATACCTCTCAAATACTCAAATGTATCTTTAGGTAAATGCTTTGTAAATATATCTGCAATCTGCTTCATTGTACTGATATAATCAAGTCTGACTTCTTTCTCTGCAACTTTCTCTCTTACAACATGATACTTAATCTCTATATGTTTTGTTTTAGTATGTAACACATGATTCTTAGACATGTTTATTGTACTTGTGTTATCACAGTATATGATAACATGCTCTTTGATCTTGATTTCAATATCCTTCAACATTTGTTTCATCCATATTATATGATTGCAATTATTTGCTGCTGCTACATATTATGTTTCTTTTGTACTCTATGAAATACAATTCCATTTCTTGCTTAGCCAAGAAACCAATCTTCCTCCAAGAAAAAATGCTCCATCACTACATACTCTTTTTTTCATCCACACTACCTCCCCAATCTACATCTGCATATGCACATAGGGTAAAGTCATTTGATTTATCATACCACAACTCATAATCAGTTGTACCTTCCAAATATTTGAATATTCTCTTCACTGCTAAATAATGTGATTCCTTTGGATCAACTTGAAACCTCACAACAATACCAACTACATGTGCTATATCTAGTCTTGTGTGAGTTAGATATTGTAAACCTCCAATCATAAATTTGTACTTCCTTTGTTCAACTACAAGAGTCTCATCTATGCTAGATAACTTATGGCTAGTTACCATAGGTGTACCAATAGGATTACAACTCTCCAAACCAAATCTCTGCAATAGGTCTTTCAGATACTTAGTCTAAGATTTAAGAAAATACCATCATTATTCTGCACAATTTGTAAACCCAAGAAAAAATTCATTTCTCCAATCATGCTCATCTCAAATTTTGTCTTTTTCTCATCAGCAAATTTATCACTCACTTCATCTTCACCTCCAAAGATTATATCATAAAAAAAAATGACTACAATTAATAGACCATTATCTATTTATTTTAAATATAAATTACCATCTGATGTGCCTTTAGAAAATCCCAATTATTCCAAATATTAATCCAATCTTTCATACCAGGTTCTAGGTGCTTTCTTTAGTCCATAGAGGGATTTGTTTAGTTTACATACATGTCTCCTTATTGATTCAAAGTAAAACCATTTGGCTGCTCAATGTAGACTTCTTTTAATTCACCATTTAAAAATGCTAACTTCACATCCATCTGATACACTTTGAATTTCTTATAAGCTGTATAGGCCAATTTTTTTTTTACTTCTTTAATCCTTGCAACATGTGTAAATATTTCTTCATAATCAATTCCTTCTTGCTATGAGTATCCTTTACATACCAATATTTCTTTTTTTCTTACAACTTCACCTTGTTTCTAAAAACCCATTTAGTTCCTATAACATTTTTGTCCTTAGGTCTAGGAACCAATTCCCAAGTATTATTCTTTTCAATCTGATCTAGTTCTTCCTTCATTGCTTGAATCCAATTGTTATCTTTACAAGCTTCATCATTAGTCTTAGGTTCAATTTTAGAAATCAAATATAGTTCTTCTTGTACCTTATTTCTTGTCATAACTCCTCTATATTTTCTTCCTATAATCTGATCAGTAGGATGATTCCTTATCAAATTCTTATTAGGTGTTACTGTCTCAATGCTTGCTTCAATTCTGGGTACAGATCTTGGCTCTTCTCTTTGTTCTTCATCATGAATCTCATTTTGCAAATTATTTTTAGTTTCATAAACTAATTCAACATTTTCTTGATTAGTTTTAGGATAGGCTTCTTCATCTGAATCACAATCAAGTATTCTTTTCTAAATTCTGATCTTCTCATCCACTTTAACATTTTCACTCTCATCAATAGTCTTAGTTCTCTTATTAAAACATCTATAAGCTTTACTTTTCAAGGAATAACCAAGGAACATACCTTCATCACTTCTCAGATCAAACTTACCAATATCATCATCTCTCTTTATGTAGCTCTTACTTCCAAATATTTTGAAATATTTTACTGATGGTGCATGTCCAAACCATAATTCATAAGGGGTCTTGTTTGTATCTGCTCAGATCTGTACTCTATTAATTATATACACTGTTGTGTTTATTGATTCTCTCCAAAATATCTTTGCTACATCATTCTCAAACAACATAGACCTTGTTGCTTCAGTTACTGATATGTTTCTTCTTTGAACAATACCATTCTACTCAAGGGTTTTAGGGGTTGAAAGATGTCTCTTAATGCCATTCAATTCATGAAAAGTATTAAATTATTTTGAAATAAATTCTCCAAGTCTATCCGATCTTAAAAATTTAATATTTTTTCATGATTCATTCTTGACTTTATTCTTAAGCAATCAAAACTTATCAAATGCTTTTGATTTTTCTTTAAGAAATGCTACCCACGTCATCCTAGTAAAATCATCAACAAGAATCATAAAATACCTTTTTCCATAGAATCCTCTAGTTCTTGTGGGACCACTCAAATTTGTATGAATAATCTCCAGTTTTGTTGTTGTGGTGAACTTATTGCTGGGAAAAGAATGTCTTTTCTATTTTTTCATAATACGTTCCTTGCATACCATGTTAGTAGGTTTTAGAATTTTTGGCAAATCTCTTACTACAAATGTGGTACTTTATTTCACAATGTTATCAAAGTTTATGTGACAAAATATTTTGTGCCATAACCAACTGTCATCAACTTTAGCAATCAAACATGTCATCTCGATGGGATTCAACTGAAATACATTACCTCTAGTTTTGTCTCCTATTCCAATCATCTTACCATTCTTATCCTTGATCATACAAGTCTTTTAAGTAAACCAAACTTGATATCCCTTGTCAACTAACTGTCCAACACTTAAAAGATTATGTTTCAATCCATCCACAAAGTAAACATCATCAGTGTTAGTCTTTCCATCAAGAGTAATAGATCCTATTCCTTTTATTCGGCAAGGTGCATTGTTTCCAACTCTAACAATTTCTCCATCATAATTGTTAAACTTAATAAACTTGTTCATATCACTAGTCATATGATGTGAACAACCATTGTCTATAATCCAAAAAAATTTCTTTTCAACCTGTGATACTAAAGCTTTTTCTTCTTTGACTTCTGTTTCAGAGTTTTCTTCTTTTATTGCAACAAATCCTATATCATCACTTTCATTATCACCTTCACTTAATAATTTATCAATACTAGCTTCAAATTCTTCATCATTAGCATAATAAAACTCTTTAGGTCTCACAATGACTAATTGAAGGATGGCGAGTGGAGAGGGAAGGTGAGCAGAGGGAGGAAATTTAAATTTTCTGTCAGCGGGAAACTTGCAGTAGGTAGGTCTCAAGCATCTACAGTGGCAGGTGACTAGAAGACCACCAGGGGAGAAAAAGATACAGAAGGGGACAAAGATTTAGACCATAATCATTCTTGAGAAGGTGGAAAATAGGGTTTTTCAAATCATGCCGCGGGCGGGAATATTGCTTCTGGAAGCACTCAGAATTTTTTTGTGCCCAAAGAGCAGGGAAAGGTCAATGGTGAAGCAGAGGAGGGCTCCACCACTAAAAATAAAGGGGACAAGGATGCAGCCAGTACCCACAACTGAAAAGTAGAACCAAAAAATTATAATAATGTTGGTAAGACATCTATTGCTGGGATTTATGGTCAAACTTTTTTTGAAAACTCAATTAAAGGTAGTTGGTCTTCCTTGTTTGGAGTAAAACCCACTGGAAAATCCTCCTTTCCTTTAGTTGATAATACGTCTGATCCTGAGAAAGGTGTTTTTATCATTTCCCTTTCAAATTCTCTAGTTGATCATACTGTTGCCTCTATGAAAAATATGTTGGTGGGAAAATTTATAGGCCCTAGACCTAACATAGGTGTTGTAAGATTGTTTATAGCAATAAAATGGAAGCTCAAGGGACAAGTTGATATAGCTGCTCTGCCAAAGGGATTTTTTACATCTATTTTCTCTAGTTCTGAAGACCTCTTTGATTTTTTGTGTGGAGGTCCTTGGATGTTCGGAAAATAATCTTTGGATCTTCAAAAATGTGGAACAAGACTTGACCTGAATGCGGATATGTTTGAAGCGGCCCCGGTGTGGGTTCATTTCCCAGGTCTTCCTCAGGAATATTGGCATGAGATGTCTTTATGGGGCTAGCTAGCTCATTTGGGGAGTTTTTGTCTGTAGACCCAATGACTGCAGCAAGGACAAGACTTGTTCATGCCAGAGTCTATGTTAATATCAATCAAAAGGAAGATCTCCTAGAAGTTATCACTATTAATTCCAAATTGGGTAAACACATTCAAGTGGTGGAATTTGAATCACTTACTTTTGCTTGCTTCACTTGTAAAAAATATGGGCATTGGGAAAAAAAATGTCATCTAAAACCAAATGAAAAGCTAAAAAAGAAAGAGATAAGAATTGAATGGAGAGAGAAAAATGGTACAACAATGGCCCAACCCAAAACTAACATGCCTTTAGAGGATAAGAAAACTGATGAAGTTTTAACTATTAAAGGGGAAATGAAAAACCAAGTCAAGGAGGGATCTAATCAAGCTCATGCTCAAGAAGGACTAACTCAAGCTCTAGACATTGAGAGTAACGCTGAGCAGGCAGCCCCAACTACCAGTCCTTTGAAAGGGGAAATATCTCTTGAGGGCAATCAACCTCAATTTGAACCTCAAAATGACTACCATGAGCTGGAGTCTCCAAGCCCAACTAATGAACTACAAAAGAAGGAAAATACCCCAACTTCCATGGGGAAGAGTGGTCTTGAGGTGGGCAAGACTGTATTAACCGTGCCCCTCAGTAATGAACATGATAAATCCCTTACTTTAGGGAACTGCAACAAGAGCTAGTCTGAAGTTAGTGAGGAGGATATTCCAAAGGAGAGATTGGATGAAGTCTCCCCAATCTTGGAACTTCTAGAGTCACCTTGGTATGAGGTGGTAGATAAAAATAAAATTAAAAAAATGTCAAAGAAGGGAGGACCAAACCAAAGAGTTTCAGAATCAGGGAAAAAGTCAGAAAACACTCCTCAGGGAGGAGTCCATACAAGAAGGAAGAAAGTTGATGTTGGCTCACCACAAGGGGGAAGAGGTAGACCTACTCATAAAATATCGAGAGAATAGGAAGAAAAAAAGAATATAGTGGATGGTAAACAATCTACCATCCTAGAGATTTGTTCCCTAACCCTCTAAATGGAGATCATGTCTTGGAACATAAGAGGACTCAATAGTCCTCACAAACAAGATGTCCTGAGAAATATTGTTAGAGATATTAAACCTGATATTATGCTCATACAAGAAACAAAGATGGCCAGAAATAAAGTTGAAAAAATCCATCCTTTTAAGAATGGCAGTAGCATTGGTAGTGATTCTGATGGTGCGTCTAGTAGTGTTGCTATTTTTTGGAATAATGCCTTAGTCAACTACTTGATTTTACTTGTAGAGAAAAACATTATCCTTGTCCAAGTCAATCATCTCAAAGCTTCTTTTTCCTAGAATTTGATGAACATCTATGCTCCTAACACTAAAAATGGAAGATTGAAATTTTAGAAAAGACTTAAGGAAATCAAAAGCAATTTTCAAGAGACTAGCTGGATGGTAATGGGAGATTTTAATACTCCCCTTCTGACTGATGATAAAATGGGTGGGGCTCCCTCTCTAATTGATAGCAGACTAGATCTCATGGAGTATATCAATGATCAATCCTTCATTAACATGGAGCTTGAAGGAATCTCCTATTACTGGTCAAATAGAAGAACGAGAGCTGACCTCATCCAGGTAAAACTTGATAGATCTCTCCTATATTTTGATTGGATTTCTAAGTTTTCATGCTCTTTATCTTCCTTAATTAGAATAGGATCTGATCATTTTCCTATAATATTTAATGCTAATACTCTTAATGGGAAAAATAAAATTCCTTTCCCTTTTGAGAAAATGTGGCTGGCCCATCCCAGCTTGAAAGATTGTATTTCTAAGTGGTGGAACTACAGTCAAGAAGGTAGTGCTATGTACAAAATAGCTAAAAAGCTTAGTATGATAAAAAGAAAAGTTAGAACCTAGAACAAGGAAGTTGTTGGAGATATCTTCAAGGCCAAGAGTAGCAAATAGGAAGAGATCAAGGAGATTCAGGAGAAAATTTAGAAAGAGGGCCTCTTAGAGGATCGTAGAACAGCTGAGAATTTGCTGCTGGTTGATTATCATAATATTATCTCTAAAGATGAATCCTTTTGGAGATAGAGATCCAGAGCCCTATGGCTTAAAGATGGGGATAGAAAAATGAGATTTTTCCATATGAAAGCTATGAAACACAAAGCTATTAATAGAATCTCTTCTCTTGTCTCTAATGGAAAAACCTTGTCTAAGGAAGAAGATATAAGAAAGGAAATGTTTCTCTCCTTCTCCTTGTTACTATCTAAAGAGGAAAATCTTGATATGCAGAGTCAAAATGAGATCCTCTCTACTATTACAAACCTGATTGATTGTAGAACTAATTCTAGACTCAAGGCTATTTCTAATGAAAAGGAAATTAGAGAGGTTGTGTTCTCCTTTGAAGGAGATAAATCTCCAAGTCCTGATGGCTTCCCCCTTTTTTTCTTCCAATAATTTTGGGAGATAACAGGCCAAGATGTGATGAATGTAGTTAAATAATTCTATGGTACTAAATCTCTTTTGAGGGAAATCAATGCCACTTTTTTGGTCCTCATTCCTAAAAATCTTGGTGCCAATACAATTGATTCCTTCAGACCTATCAGTCTTTGCAATGTGATTTATAACATCATTGCAAATTATGACAACTAGATTGCTTGCTCTTCTGCCCTCTATTATCTCACCTCAACAGAATGGTTTTGTTCTGGGAAGGAAAATTATTGACTCCATTATGGTGGCCCATGAGAATATTCACTCCCTTGAAGCAACTAAGAAGCAAGGTTTCCTCATGAAACTTGAATTATCTAAGGCCTATGATAGGGTTGATTGGTAGTTTCTTCAAAAAGTTCTGAGCATTTTTGGATTTGACTCTGGGGTTCTTAAAGTTATAAACCAGTTGGTTTCCACCATCTCTTCCTCAGTCATTGTGAACGGGGGCTCCTCTAATTTTTTCAAACCCTCCAAAGGTTTGAGGCAGCGGGACCCTATTTCTCCTATTCTATTTGCTATTCTAGCTAAAGGTTTGGGTAGATATATTAATAAACCTATTAACGAGGGAGTCACAATAGGTCTCCAACCCTCTTTGGTTAGAACCTTCTGTTCCCATGAGAAATTTTTTGATGATACTCTCTTCATGGGAGAGCTACTGTTAAAGAAGCAAGGAATTTGAAAAAATCTTTGTCCACCTATACCTTGACCTCTGGTCAGCTTATTAATTAGACCAAGAGTTTCATGTTTTTCATAAATACTCCCCCTGAGAGATAGGCTAAGATCTCTAAAATCCTTGGGTGCAGCATTGGAACCATTCCTTCTTCTTATTTAGGTCTCCCCCTTTTCTCCAAACCTCCTAATAGCTTTTGGAATCTTATTGTGGATAGATTTAATAGAAAATTGGCAGGTTGGAAAGGTTCCCTTCTTAGCAATTCTAGAAAGCTTCAGTTGTTAAAGTCTACTCTAAAAAACCTCCATGTTTATGCTTTGAGTCTTTTTAAGATTCCTCACAAGTTCATGGTGGTGATTGAAACTATCCAAAAAAGATTTCTTTGGACTGGGGTGGAAGAGAAAAAAGGATTAAGTTTGGTTGCTTGGGAAAGGGTCTGTAAACCTAAGAGTAAAGGAGGGTTGGGTCTGAGACCCATCAAGCTTGTCAATAAATCCCTCCTTGCCAAATAATTGTGGAGAATATACAGGGATAGAAAGCACTGGAATGAGATCATAAGAAGTAAGTACCTCTATGATTTAAGCAATTTGGAAGATTTTATTAATAATGAAGTTCATGTGACAGGATCCTATATATGAAACAACCTCTTCTCTTCAAAAGACATCATCATTAATGGAAGAAGGTGGAAGTTGGGAGATGGAATCAAAATTGACTTTTGGGATGACCCCTAGATCCAAAAGGAACCTTTATCAAACAAGCTTGAGTGGAAGGAAATTATTATTCAAGCTAAAGCTACTATGGGCATCAAAGTTGCTAACTATTAGCATAACAACTCTTGGAAGGACCTCACAATCATCAATGATTGACTATCTCCTCTCATGAATGATCTATAGTCCTAGTTCATAAAGGACAACCAACCTAATAAAATTGTCTCGAACCCCTCCCCAAATGGAGTTTTCTCGGTGGCTTGTGCTTGCTCCTTAATCTTCTCTAAGGAAATTAAGCCTTTGTGTGCTTCTGTCTGGTATAAATTTCTTACTCCTAAAATAATTTTTTTCTACTGGCTCCTCATCCAAATTAAGCCTCTTACTCTTGAAAATCTTGCTAAAAGAGGTTTCTAGTTTGTTAATAGGTGCTTTCTTTGTCCTAAGCAAGTTGAACCTGTATACACCTAAAAATGGTCATCTAGACTATTAGCCCCTTTTGCTAAATCATAAATTGCTTATTCTTGATCAAATCCTAGTTCTATCATTTATTCGATTATTTTCTATGGGCTAACCATCTTATCCTAAGTCTTTATTTATTAAAAGGAATATTTCCTCCCCTTTTAATAAATAAAAAGCCCTCACTTTTCCTCTTATCCTAAGTTGCACAAATAAAGCATTATTCTTATTTTATAAAAAGAGAAAAGTACTTTTTGTCTCATATGGACACAAAAGTCAACTCTTATTTTCCTATTGGAGGATACTTGTGCACATGGATTGCTCCTCTTTTAAGCTCCACCATTGATTAAATCTTTTGCCTCTTAATCTTCATGGTCCATTTCTCCTCATTTCCTATAAAAGAAGAGCTCTCTTCTTCATTCTAGAACCCCAACTTTTTATGCTAATATTATGCTGCAGATTTTCTAGGTCATCTTGGAGCTTTTGGAGATATTCTTGCATCTAGGGTTTGAAGATTTGGAGCATTGTTGGCATTCATCTTGGATCTTCATCAACACTCTATCTTCTTGTCTTCATTATTGCATCATCATGGCTTTCTTGCTTCATAGTTAGATTTCATTTCTTGCATAGTAGCTTCATTTTCATGGCATTCTTAGCTTAGATTTCCTTTATGCTTTAGATTAATTCATCTAGTTTAACTAGGAGGCTTTGTAATACTTGCATCTTTCATTTCCATAGTTTAGCTTGCATTTCCATTCTAGCATAGCATTGCATTGCATTTCATTCTTGATTCTTGAGGATATTGGCATTCTTGCCCTTGTCTTCATTGAATCTCCCATTGCATGGTTTACTAGCAAGGTTATTGGCTAAATAGCTCTAGCTGAGAGCATTCTTCAAACCCTTGCACTCCATGCCTAGGGAGCTATGGATCGATTTGTGAGGGCTCATTCTTGAGTTTCCTTGCATGTAATGATTCATAGAAGTGTGACACAATTATAGCACACATTTTTGGCGCCCACCGTGGGGCAGAGTAGATAGACTGTCCTTTAAATTTTGCATTTTCGTCAATTTTTCGGCAAGTTTTTAGCGCAATTTTTGTTCTCTAGTTTTTTGTCTCAGAATATCGCGCGATACTTCTCAGGTATATCATGCGATATACCTTACTATACGCGTGCGATACTTCGCGCCTGAGAAGAATCGCACGATAGTATTGAGGTATATCGCCTGGTCTCGGGCGAAGTATCGCCTGGTATTGGGCGAAATATCGCGCGGACTGAAAAGTATCGCCTGGTGTCGGGCGAAGTATCGCGCGATACTGTGTCTGAACCTGGCAGTGAGCTATTTTTAGGCTATTTTATCTATCTTGCAAGTTTCGGGTTGTTAGCTATCTTTTTGAAATTTTTTGAAATTTCCAGCGTTTTCAAATCCGTGCCTCTGGAAAACGGGTGCCCATTTTTTTTGAAATTTCGCAAATGGTATCAAAATTTTAAGTGTGATATATCGTTGGAAAGGTCTTTCCGAGCCCAATCCAACCATGATGGTTTCATTTTCAGATTTTATCATTTGATCAAGTATTTTTGCAGATTATCAGATTTTTCATGTGCTAACCATTGTGGGTCTAACAAGTTATGGTTGTAGGTGCACTTGCTTGAGATATTTTGCCAAAAGAATGCATGTCAAAGAGGGCTACTAATGGTTTTTGTAGGGCTGCCCTAAGCATAAAAACTAAATCAAGTGCTTGTTTAATTGCTTTTTTTTTTATTAAGTGCGGCATATACTAGTTGTTTCATTTCATAGGCACTTAATACTTTGTGAAAGGAATCTTGGGGTGGTAGGAGAAGTATGCTCTTCACCTTTAGGTGAATCAGAAAATCTTGACCCATCTTGAGGTTTTGGAAGCAAAGGGGTAATTGGATCTTTCTTGGTGTGTTTGGGAGAAGTTTTTGAGATAGGGGAGTATGCTCTTCACCCTTGTGGTGAATCAAAAACTTTGAACCTCAAAAATCATCCATTCTTTGTTTAGCTTAGGATCCTTTAGCGGGCCTGCTCTTGAGAAATCAAGAGGAACGACCCAAGTGGGGACAACCTTGTCATCATTTTCCTTGGTGGCAAGTGATTCCAACTCACTATAATCTCAAGGCTATCGAGGACACAAAACCTTGGTAGACATAGTACTTATCTTCGCTTGATGTGAGTAACTTGTGGGATTGTGACCATGAGGAAAGCATTGAGCAAGAATGCTTAAGGTACTCTTGAGGCCGCGAGGTCCTAGTCCTTTATGAGGAGCAAGAGGGGTGCTATGAACGGAAATCCTTACTATGAACCATTAGATAGAGGCCACCCTATTTTAGCCGCTTAGCTTCTTGGTGCAAGGATTGATCCAAGTGGACTTACCCGGATCACCCCAAGATACTCACCATATGTGCTCCTTTGGTTGTGTTTTTGACACTTCCATGACAATGCCAATATCTCTTGTGGGCAACCACTTGGTGTGAGGCAAGGGAGCATCAAGTTGTGGGCCACGTTGCTAAGTAATGAGCCTTGTCCTTCTAGGTAGTAATTGCTTGAATTGTCTTCGATTGTGCTATGCCAGTGTAAACGTTCTCAACATTCAAACACATGGTAGCGTTCATAAGGTTTTCTATTTTGATATCACAAGTGCTTGTCTTGGCAAGGTTTCTTTTGCCCTTGTTTCAAGTGTTCTATGACATGTTTGATCCCATACTGTTTGCAAACCTGTCTTTTATCTGCTGCTACTACTTGTCAAACTGAAAAATTGCACTATTCAATCTACAAATTTGGTCCAAGCGCTTCAAAACTGAGTTTTTCACGTTCACTGGTCAAGAGTCATATGATATTGAAGTATCCTTGCATACCCTCAACCAAGAATCCTGAGTCATTTCTACTGTCCTGTCATTGCTACAATTCAGAGTTGCTAAACTTGCACTTTAACCTGCTGTAGAGTGTCCTTTTCTGTTCTTACTTGAAACTGGTTTGTTACTTACATGCTTAGATTTGTTCTAGACTGAAACAAATGAGCTAAAACTATTGGATTTGAGCTTAACACATGCTACTCTTGATCACTTGTCGCATCATGGTTACCTCTCTAGCTACTTGCTTATTGAGCTTCTTGCTCGCTGCGCGGCTTTAGTCAATTGATTGCTGTAAGTGCTTGAGCACTTTTGACAAGTCATCTCTCTCTATTGTTCTACTTTGACAAGTGATCTTTATTAGCCTTGCTTATCTCAAATCTGAGAAACTTTGTCTCATTCTATTAGTCAACCAACATCTCTTTTCATGCCGGTTACAACTCGGTCTCAATTTGAGCAGGAGAGTCATCCTCCGTTCAATTATACACAGTTACCTTCTCCAACTAGACGTTTAAAAGCACCCATTAGCAACAACAGTTCTAGTTCTGACCAATTTGAGAATTCTAAGGCTACACCGTGGTATAAAGGAGGTTTCCTCTTTTCTGCATTCAAGACCCCCAAAAACACAGACAGTGTCTCACTCACTTTGACTGAACAAGAAAAGTTTCAACTCTTGCAAGAACACTTTGAGCGTAAGGATAATCAAGAGCGCTTAGACAAAGAACACAATCAACAAAGGATGGATGCTACTAGGCACATGGCTTATAGAGGGACATTTCATGAGCAACCTGAGACTAGTAATCATGAGCACAAACCTTCTTTTAACAATGGCAACAATGACAACAACACGCCACCAAGATCTCCTCCAAGGCCAACTTTTGCTATGCCTTCTTCACCTCCTAGACCTCCTCCCTCTCAACATGAGGTAGAGGCTAATGATGAGATTTCTAGTGAGGATCTTATGAGATGTGAACAAGATGTGGATTTCCAACGAATGATGCATAAGCTTTTAGAGCGTAATGGCGATCAATATTTTCAATATATGACTTCTAGAGGATACAAGCTTCCTCCCGGCTATGATGTCAGACAAATTGTCCAACAAAGAGTACCAACTGAATTGGAAGTCCTTCACGAAGAATTACGTCGGACAAATCAACGCCTTACCCGAATGGCATTAGAAAGAGAGACTCCAAAGGTCTCTTTTGTAGAATCAATTTGTGCTCTTCCTTTTGATAAAAGTCTATACATGGTCCCATTTCCTAAGGATATTGAGGTTCCTAAATATGACAAGTATGATGGAAATGGTGACCCTCATGACCATGTGCGTCATTTTTATGCTCTTAGTATGGACTTTCTTCATGAAGACACATATCTCCTACGCTTATTCCCTCGAAGCTTAAGAGGCCAAGCTTTGGAATGGTTTGCGAAATTGACACCACCTCTTAAGACTTTTGATGAGTTAGCTCAGCGGTTTACCCAGCAGTACTCTTACAACATCCAACAACCTGTCACTGTGATAGATCTCGGTAATCTAAGACAACAAGGTGAGCCATTTGCAACTTACTTACAACGTTGGAGGTCATTGTATTCTCGATATCCTCGTCAGCTACCCGAGAGAGAAAAGATTGACATTTTTGTCAACACACTTGTGCCTGAGCTATTTTATGATCTAAGGAAGCAACTGTTCTCCTCCTTCCATGACATGGTTGAAAGTGCATATCGGATTGAGGATGTAGCTATAAGAAAAGGGGATATTGTTATTAATAAAGATGTTAAAGGAAATGGTAAAGACAAGAACAAACCTTGGAATAAGAACAAGTATGTTGTTAATGATGGGGTTGTTGATGCTCCTAAAGTTAAAGAGCCCACTTTCAATCTCTCCAATGCTATCTATGCAGCAAAACAACAAGAAGCTAGAAACACTCACAATGCTCCTAAACCTCAATATGCAGATAAGCCTAAGAAGTCATTTCGAAAGCGAGTCTATACCAAGTTGGTAGAACCTTACGATGTGATCCTTAAGACTTTGGTTGACAATGGATATCTTACGCTTCCTGATAAACCTGGTAACTGGGATCCGATAAATAAGCCTGATTGGTGGAGAGAGGATCATTACTGCCATTATCACAGAAACAAGGGACATCCGACAGACAATTGTTTTAGGCTTAAGGATGATATTCAGGATCTTATTGAGAATGGCACAATCTCCACTGATGGCTTAACTAAAAATTCTGATCACAAAGCTTTCAAAGATCCTCTACCTAAGCATGATAAGGGGGAAACCTCTCAAACACATAAGAAGAATCATGATGCAAAGATCAATTACACGTATCCTTCTAATACGCCTGTGATTAACATGGTAGAGCTCGTTGAGAGTGTTCTAATGATGAGGTCTCAAGATGATAATAACACCAATCATGGTAAGCCAAAGTTAGTCTTGCAAACATGTGGTAGTTCATCTTCCCGAAGTGAGACACTGAATGCTGTTACTAGGGGGCAAGCCAAGATTGTCCTTAAAACTGTGCAAGATCCCAAGCAAGCTTTGCCTTCCAAACAAGTGGCTCCTTCAACCACCCCTGGCTATGATCTTGTCCAACATTTACAAAAGACACCAGCACAGATATCTATCCTTGAGTTGCTTCGGTTATCCCCTTCACATAGAGAGATTCTTGATAAAGCTCTACGTACAACATGTGTTCCCAATGACATTGATCCAGATCAATTTCAGGCTATGGTCAACCACATTTCAACTCCGCTATCTCTCTCCTTTTCTGTAGAAGATGACATATCTATTGCTCACCCTCATAATTTAGCCTTACACATTGAAGTTCTAGTCTACAACACCCGAGTCCGCCGAGTCCTGATAGACAATGGTGCAGGGTTAAATATTGTTTCTTTCAATGTCATACAACAGTTGGGTTTGTCAGAATTTGCTGTGGATTCCAAGAAGAAGATTACTATAAAAGCTTACGATGAAGAGGAAAGATCTTCCAAAGGTCTTGTCACACTGCCTGTCCGAGTGGGTCCTATCACAAAAGATATTAGCTTCCAAGTATTGGACATCCCACTCGCATATAACATTCTTTTGGGTCATCCTTGGATCCATGACATGCAGGCTATTCCTTCCACTTATCATCAGTGCGTCAAATTTCCATACAATGGCACTGAGGTTGTGATTCCTGGAGACCATACTATTTCTATCAATGCTCTTGCTGCTACTGAAAAATTTGTTCCTCATAATGAACCTTTTGTTGATCCTAGTACATCTCTAGTTGCTGCTAAGAAATCACTTAAGATGATGAGCCTTGGTATGGGTGAATATAAACTGGGTTCTTTTGCTTCTATACCTATTTCTCCTAGGTCATATGGGAGACCTTCTGATCAGATGCAACCTTCCACTTCTGCTATGGTGATCTTTGATACTTTTGTTCCTTCATCCGTTCCTTTAGAAGTAGAAAGAGAAGAACAAGCTATTCAAGAGTGGATCTATAGAGAGGATTCTAGAAATACTCCCATGCTTAGTAATTTAGACACAGATACAGATGAGTCACCGCTACACACTATGGCTCAAGTGGGAGATGATCTTCCTTCTACTTCACTCCTTTGGGGAGTAGAATGTATATCTACTGATGATATGGCTGAGGCCTCTATGTCTAGAACCTATGTGCCTAAAGAATCATTGCACTATGATAGACAACATCACAACATTGCACGACTGCTACAAAGAGGTGATCTCTCACATAATGATATGAGTATCTCTACTTCTCGGCATCTTAAGCCTCTTCCAGAAGATCCTCCCATGATAGATATGGATGTTGATGTGGTTCATACCTCTTGTAACCCACCCGACGTAGTTGATGAGTCTTGTGTTGGATCTGATGAGTTTGTTCCCCGTATTGCCTTAGTCGACTATGTTGGTCCTTCTATGACAAGTCTAGATCTAGCTACTTTTGGAGCTTACCCTATAGGCTCAACCTCTCTTGTTACCAGAGATGACACCCCTTGCATAAATGCTATTGAACCAGTCACTCCATTTCATCTCGCATCCACACCTGTTACTTCTTCCACCAGTGAACTAGCAACAAAAAAGATTGAATCAGAAATCAAGCATCACAGTCATTAAGTCAAAAGAAAAGAGCAACGGTCGGATGGCGAAAACCACATTGTGGCGGTATCCGAACCTAAGAAAAGTAAAGATAAAAATTTTCTCAAAAATAATGACTCCAAAATAAAAGATGAGAAGCTGATTCTCTACAAACAAATGGTGCATTACTTCAAGCATGATCTCATAACTGTTATACTTCAGCCCATTCCTAAAGCTGAGAAAAGAGTTGCTAATGCCTTGGTTACTTTGATATCCATCTTACAAATGAAAAAGCATAAATTTCGCTTCAAATTCCTGGTGGATGAATTACGCTATCTTGCTCACAAATCTTACAATCCTACCATCTTTCCATGTCTTCCACCTCATACTCCTCCATGCCATTCTTTCCGCCATCCCTTACACTTTGCCTTTTTCTCTGGTGACTTGTATAAGAAGGGTCTAGACGGAACTCTCCTTAAGTGTCTAGAAATAGAGGAGTCAGAAAAAGTGCTAGCTAAAATCCACAATGGCATATGTGGATCACATTCTAACGATCCTCCGCTAGCTCAGACATTGCTTAGGGCTGGTTATTATTGGTCGAACTGGTTGAGACCTCCTATCATCACATCTTTAGCATTTGGGCCTGGGGCCTATCAGTTCTCTACATCAAAGGAAGCAGATCTTTAATGCCCGTTCCTGTCTGGGGCATTCCTTGTATATACTTTATGATCCTGAAAAAATACCAAAAAAAATCATATATGATGCTGAAAAAAACCTAAAAAGCATATAAAGTACTGAAAAAATGAGCATCCTATTGAAAACCTAGCAATAGGCGCTTTGATGTCTCACCAAAAAAATCAAAAAATTCAAAAAATTCAAAAAATTCAAAAAAAAAGAAAAAGTGCCTTGGTGAAAACCTGGAAACAGGCGCCTTGGTAGCAAAAATACAAAAAAATTATAAAAAAGTCCTGAAAAAAATCTATCAAGTGGTGAAAACCTGGAAACAGGCGCTGCTTGAGACCCTCTGCACCTATGTCTATCAGTCTTGCGTGGCGCTCTTTCGCTCCACTTCTCGCTTTGCCTCTCCTAGCCTGGAATTGATTCTTGTCTTAGTCTAGGGGGCATATGTTGCTTTAAGCTTATCTTGGGTCTCTTTGTGCGTCTAGGTTTCTTGGGCAACTTGGTTCCAATGGTGTTTTTCAACACCACCCCAATGGTGTTTTTCAACACTACCCTTGCATCGAGTGTTTCTCAACACTTATCAGATGTCCTCCCTGCAGTCTAGTATGATGCAATATTTCTCATTTGCAGATGCAATACTCAAAGTTTGACTCTATGACCTACACACACGCACTTGACTTGCTGAGATTTGTTTGAATTTATTTCTTTGCATGCTGTCTATGATGATTTCTTTGCTGAGTGGTCTCTCCCTGAGAAGTTTTCGATGATGCATAGCTAGAAGACTGAGGGTATGAGAACATGTTTTATTGCTTTTTCTGCTTGTGGGTATATTTTGTTGATCCTAACTGTCATGAGCATTTATGCTGGTCTTACTTGACACTGTGGATTGACAGGGTATTATCCTTGACTATTTTGCAAGTGCATGCTTGACTTTCTTGTGTCTCGATGCGAGCATAATCTTGCTATATCAAACTTAGGTGATCTCACTGCACTAGTCATCTTGACCTACATGTCTTTGATGCCTAAGTGGGATTTCCACATTTCTATTTGATATAGATCATATTCAGATCCACATAGTTATGCTAGTGTGTATTGTATGATCTTGCGACGCTACCAATAACGCTCGATGATGAATATTAGATGTCTATTGGCTTTGTAACCTTGCAAGTAAACCACTTTTCATGTAGCTTGCATTTCTTAGGTTCATGTTAGTTTAGTTTTGCATCTTGCATATGGAGAGAGCTCTCCTTTCATTTTTCATGGACTTGTTAATCAGCTGCGCTCACCTTTTTCTTCTTCATGATCATGTCTTTCGCTTCTTGTCTTTCATCTCACATCATTTTCTCTTCATTTCGGGATCCAAACCAAAATCCACATTCACCTTGACCCTTTCTCCTTTTTCCGCACAGTTGGCTGACCTTTTGAGGCCTGATCCTTTGATCTTCACTGGGGCATCATAACCTCTTCATCCCCATCTCTTTCAACCTTCTAGTCTTTCATTCAAATCCCAAGTTCCAATTCCCCCCTCTATGGCGTTTACGGGTTGAGGGACCGATAGGTTCGTGCCCCGTGTCCCATGTGTGGGGCATCTCTTCACTGCTTGATGATTATTCTGTTCTCTTTCTTCGATTATGATTTCTAGTGATTTGATCATGTTGCTCTTGCTTCTGCATTCCCTCTACTTGATTTCGCTTTCGATCCCGAGGGGGTAGACACATCATATCTTATTGGTTATCTCTTTCCTAAGTGTTCAGTACTGTCGCTACCAGGCTGACCATGCAAGATTTGCTATCTCTCTGCACTTCATTCTTTGGAGTCAGATCGCTATTTGCTTGCCTTCTTGGCTATCTCTTGCTTTCTTGGCTGATCTGAGTTGCTTTGTGATCCCAAATCGATCTCACATTTCAACTTCATTCTTTGACTACATGTGTTCCCAGATCGATCACACATTAGTCAAAGAGGGGCAAATGTATACACCTAAAAATGGTCATCTAGACTATTAGCCCCTTTTGCTAAATCATAAATTGCTTATTCTTGATCAAATCCTAGTTCTATCATTTATTCGATTATTTTCTATGGGCTAACCATCTTATCCTAAGTCTTTATTTATTAAAAGGAATATTTCCTCCCCTTTTAATAAATAAAAAGCCCTCACTTTTCCTCTTATCCTAAGTTGCACAAATAAAGCATTATTCTTATTTTATAAAAAGAGAAAAGTACTTTTTGTCTCATATGGACACAAAAGTCAACTCTTATTTTCCTATTGGAGGATACTTGTGCACATGGATTGCTCCTCTTTTAAGCTCCACCATTGATTAAATCTTTTGCCTCTTAATCTTCATGGTCCATTTCTCCTCATTTCCTATAAAAGAAGAGCTCTCTTCTTCATTCTAGAACCCCAACTTTTTATGCTAATATTATGCTGCAGGTTTTCTAGGTCATCTTGGAGCTTTTGGAGATATTCTTGCATCTAGGGTTTGAAGATTTGGAGCATTGTTGGCATTCATCTTGGATCTTCATCAACACTCTATCTTCTTGTCTTCATTCTTGCATCATCATGGCTTTCTTGCTTCATAGTTAGATTTCATTTCTTGCATAGTAGCTTCATTTTCATGGCATTCTTAGCTTAGATTTCCTTTATGCTTTAGATTAATTCATCTAGTTTAACTAGGAGGCTTTGTAATACTTGCATCTTTCATTTCCATAGTTTAGCTTGCATTTCCATTCTAGCATAGCATTGCATTGCATTTCATTCTTGATTCTTGAGGATATTGGCATTCTTGCCCTTGTCTTCATTGAATCTCCCATTGCATGGTTTACTAGCAAGGTTATTGGCTAAATAGCTCTAGCTGAGAGCATTCTTAAAACCCTTGCACTCCATGCCTAGGGAGCTATGGATCGATTTGTGAGGGCTCATTCTTGAGTTTCCTTGCATGTAATGATTCATAGAAGTGTGACACAATTATAGCACACAGAACCCTGTGATCACCTCATGCTTCAATGTAGCTTTACTCGTAGGGTTTGGAATCTTATTTTTAAAAAATGGAACTTGTATTGGTTGTTTCCTAACTCTTGGTAGGACTTTGTTACCCAATGGAGATGTCCCTTTGATAATGAGATGATGAGAGAATTTTGGAACCTCATCCCACCTCATATGTGCTAGTGTATCTGGAAGGAGAGAAACAACAAAATTTTTAGGGAGAATTATTCCAAACATGAGGTCATTGGAAACATTATATTTAGAGCCCTAGAGGAAAACTTCATCAATGCTATTAAAAATAGTAAGAACAAGTTCAAGGAAAGAATTTTATAAGTTAATTGGATTGGTTGGAAGTTGCCTTCTCCTAGTCTCTAGTCCAATCCTTCTAGAGATAGCTCGGTGTGGATTGCTCCTCCTTATGGTTGGATCAAAGAAAAATTTGATGGAGCCTCTAAAGGCAACCTGAGTGTTTTGGGGGGAGGTGGTATTATCAAAGATAGTAATGGTAATAGTGTGGGTGCAGTGGCTGTCCCTTTGGGCTTTCAATCTAACCATAGAGTGGAGGCTCTGGCTGCTCTCAATACTATTTTGCTGGTGGAAGAATTAGGCTTTAAAAATGTTTGGCTGGAAGGTGATTCTTTAAACATTGTCAATAACATTAAAGGATCCAATACCCCCTCCTGGACTATAGAGAACATTATCTCCAAAATTAATATGATTTCCCAAACCTATGATTTATTCCACATTTCTCATAGCTTCAGAGAAACCAATCAGGTTGCTGATGGTCTTGCAAATATTGGAGCTAAAAGAGAGAATTAAAAAATGGTATGGAACTACTATAATTAATGATGAAATTACCTCATGAACTAATTATGATAAAATTAGACATAAGGAAGGGTTCATTTATAGTAACATCAATGAGATTACATCATAAATCAAATCAATCTTTGATGATCTCGAAGGTCATGTGAAATATTGCTAAGTACACACCTTAGACACACAAATATTTTTTCATAATGAAAGCTCAAAATTTGATGTGCCTTGTCATTATTACTAGTTATGGCTGCCAGTCCTTGGTTAAGAATCAAAGCAAAAACCTTTATATTCATAATTATGTTTACAATGATGGCATTGTTTCTCTGAAGCAGAGGAAGAAGAATCCTCTTCCTAAGAAAAAAGATCCGGGTGATTACTCGGCCATGGGTGGTGATCTTAGAAGAGAAGAACTAACTAAATGTAAGTGGAAGAAGAAAAAGGAAGTTTGGAATGTGTTGAAAAAAGGCCAGGTCCATCGCTATCTTAAGAGACTTCATGGTTTTGGTAATGATATCTCCAAAGCCTTCGTTGATGGGTGGGATAAGGGTATGGTGAATTTGGCTGGAAATTCCTTTAGCCTCAGCTTGGAGCTTCTTTCTAACATTACTAGCCTTCCTTTGGAGGGTATGAAGTATTTGAAGGAGATTAAAGTTAGTAATAGAGCCTACAAGTCATTTCCCAAAACTGACGAAGAATGGGCTCTCATGGTTAAAGCTAAGAAAGATTATGTGGATATGGATAACATTGAAAAAATTTGGGGTTCTGTTATCAAGCTTATGATGGAGTACTTTACTCTTGAAGGGTTGTATACTAGGGTTTACAACTATCACTTTGTCTTAGTGAATCATTTTAGACATGATAAGAGGATCTCCTTCACCTATTTCATCCTATGCTCACTAAATCAAAGTATTACTAAATTTAGGGTGAAGAATTTCCCTATCCTTCATGTCGGTCTCATCCTCCTTATTGTGGATTATGCCAGAGACCACATTCCTAATCCCATCCCCCCTCAGGTTAGTTCTAATAAAAGAAAGAATCAGGGCTCTTCATCCAAGAAGAAGAATCCACCCTGCAAAAAAGCCCTCCCTTCTCCAGTGCCTGATTCTTCTGAGCCCAAGAATGGTAAGGGACTGTTAAGGACCTCTCAGAGAAATTTTTTAATGAAATTTCTAAGGAAAATGTGGCTCCCAATGATGACTATGGGTTGGATGCCAATCAGGAGAAAGTTAGTAATGATTTTATGGAGCCTGCTCATAAGGAGACTGAGACTAGGGCTTTGTCTGATAATGAAGCTAAGACTACTAAGGAATCTTGTGAGGGTCATACTACTGAGTCTAACTCTACCACCTAGATCCCAGAGGAGGAGGATATGGTTAACCCTAATGTTGTTATTAACAATATTATTGAAACTATTGAGGGTTATTTTGGTACAGAGTAGGACAAAATCATTGAAGGGGAGGAGCCTAACCCTGACATCTCGGTCACTGATAAAGCTGATGGAAAAGATAACCTTGACCATGAGGCTGCTAAGGAGGGGAATAAAAAATGAGATTATCAATGTAGACAATACTATTGATGATTTTGATAGAGAGAGCCCTAGGGCTATGGATGAGGAAAATATTGACTCTACGAATTCCCCCACCACTAGTAAGGAAAATAAGAAGCATGTCAGTGAGAGAAGCTTTGATAGCAAAAGGTCCCACCCTTTACAGGATGATCTTAGAGAGATGGATTCTCATGTTAAAAGATCCATTATGATGACTCCCCTTCAAATTTCTAAGAACAAATCTATCTACAACTATAATCTAGACAAGTGGGTGCAAAATGACCTTGTTGAGCTAAAAAATAGATGCATTAAGATGGAAAATAAGAACATTATGCTAGAGGAAGTTATTGACAATTTTAGGAAGGAGGCTATTTCCATTGTTAAAGTTATTGTTTCTGATTACGGTACTGAGCTGGAGGACAAAATCAAAAAAGCTGTAGACATAGCCATGGTTCCCATCAATGAGAAAACAAGTAAAAATGAAGCTATGATTAAGAATTTGCTTGTTTTAGAAAATTCTGGGATGACGTCTACTCTGGAGAACCTGAATACTTTAAGTTGTTTGCTGGAAGGTAACAAAGAGGGCTCCTTGATTGAAAACAATGATTTGACTGCTCCCAATCAGCAAATGAGGCTGGGGACTAGAACCAGGTCCAACACCAAGAAGAAGATAAAGATTGAGGACCAGTACATTTTGAAGTTGAAAGACTCTATTAAGAATATGTAGGGTCAGCTGGAGGAATCAGAGTACTTCTTGAAGACTCTGTCCTAATTTTGCTATTGGTGGTCTTTATGGTCTCTCTTTGTGATGAACCACAACTGATTTGAATAAACTGTATGACTTGAAGATCTATGATTTAAGATCACTGAGTTGCTGATTAGATATGTAAGATGATTAAATTAGTAATATGTTGTCATTGATGTCAACTAGTTTTGACAATACTTATCTTGTAAGTGACTATACCCAAAAATTTGTAGAAAGAAGAAGAGAAGAGATGAAGAATAGATATATCTACATGAGGAAGATGGATATGACATATAAGGATGAGGAATACATTGGGTAAATTATGAATGAGTCTATGACCTTATGTTATTGACTTGATTATGTTGCATTCATCTATGATGAAGGTTAGAGCAAAATGCACAAAGTAGTGTTGTCAGTTAAAGAAGCATTCCAGTATACACCAACACAGTGTAGTGTATACCAAGCATAGTATAAACTAAGCTTATGTTAACCGACACATTTCTTTGTTAACTAAGTAGAAGAAAAGAACTAAAATGACTAGTTTAGCCGATGGAAGTTGATGAGCTGTAAAGTACGTCATAATCAGAGTTGAAGATAATTTTTTTTATGAATATTAATAGCTCACATAATTCAAAGAAGATCTAAGGGATTGAAACAAAATGTGTTATTGACACATCAACTGAGGAAGGTTAAAGTGGTAAAATTGACAAAGGAGATTAAGAGGAAAAATTTGATGGATGGAATTAAAATGGTTTACTCGTCTATTTAAGAGACTAGGATTTCATGATGAAATCATGCAAGAATAAGGAGACTATAGTGATATCACATGAACAAGCTTCATGCATGCTTGATCAAACTAGTTGAGGAGAATTGAACTGGAGAGATTACCGAGCATCAGAAAGCTATAACTGAGCGATAGTAAGTTACTGAATATTGATAGAAATAGAATTGATATATTGATTAGAGGATTTGAATGAGCTTAACATAGATCTAATAATCTGCAATTGAAGTTGTGTTTTAATTAGATCAACTATTTTTATATTTTAACCATTGTAAATAGAGAAATCTCTTAATAGAGTGGACTAGAAAGTCTTGTAATGTCATTCATAGAGTGTACATTTGTTATCCTGTCAACCCCATAGTGAATGTTGGTTGGATGATAATAGTTGGTCTAAAATCCTCTAACAAGGTCACACCTCACAGTGTGTTTCTAACCTTTAACAAGGTTGGGTCTTCACCGACCTCACTTCAGAAGAGTGAACAATTTTTGGGTTGTTGGTCCTAGGTGGTTTTTCCCTTCACAGGGTTTCCATGCCAAATCTCTTGTGTTATGTGTTGATTGTGATAATTGTTTGTTGTCATACTTTACATGTTTCATATTGGATTTTATCAGTAATCATTATATGTTATTAACTAGTAATCGATAAAAGAACAGACAAAATACTATTTTACTTTACCGAGCTGCAGAAGTTTTAGTAAATTATTTTTGGATATACATTTTGTGATTGGGATTGTGGATAACTAATTCACCCCCCTCTTAGTTATTATAAAAATTGGTATCAGAGCATTGGTTTCTTGGAACAGAGTTTTAAGGACTTTAGCACAAAGATCTCAAAATGTATAAGAGGGAAGTGCCAAAGCTGAACAAAGATAGCCTCATAGTATGGCAAAGCCGAATGAAGCTGCATGTATCTAGAATTGGGAATTCTACCCTTACACTAATGGAGAATGGCTACATTGCACTGCCCACTAGTCTATTGACACTTGATTAACTAAGAGACAGACATGAACATAATGTTACTATGATGGAGATTGCTTCTACCTATATAGATGTTGAATTTGAAGATATTAAAACTTGCACAACTGCTAAAGATATGTGGGATAAACTTGCTCAAGTTTATAGTGGTGATGTGAATGTCAAAAGAGCCAGAGCTGAAAGGTTAAGGGATAGATTAGATGATATGAAGATGATGGAAGGTGAAAATATTGTGTAGTACACAAATAGACTAAAAGAGGTAGTTCATTCTATTAGAGCATCTGATAGTGTTATTGATGAAGAGATAGTGGTAAGAAAAGTTCTCAGAACCTTATCGTTGGTTTATGCAATTAGAATATCTACAATTCATGAGACTAGGTCTACATTTGGTAACAACCTTACTCTTAATAATCTTATTGGTAAGCTTACAACCTTTGAACTGAATAAATTTGATAATAGTGTTGTACAGTCTGTTGAATCTACTTTTATGTCTTCTCTGAAGATTGGTAAGTGTAGTAGTAGAAATAAGAATGATGATAGTGATAGCAATATTGATGATGAGCTTGATGTACTTGAAGCTATTATGGACAAAAGGTTACCTAAAGGTAAAGGAAGTTATAGAGGTAAATTACCTTTAGCATGCTTTAATTGTAAAGAGGTTGGTCATATTGCTGCTAGATGTCCACATAGGAAAGATGATGACAGAAATAAAGACTGATCTAATGAAGGAAGCTATGGGAGAAGAGGAAACATAAGTTACCAACACTATAACAGAGACAACTGAGACAATAATGATAAAGGCAAGAAGGTGTGCTACATTACAGAAGAAGATGTCACCGATACCGACATTGATGAAGATGTAGAGGTAGTATTTGTTGCAATGAAGGATGACTCAGAGGAAGATGAAATGTATGTAGAGACAACACTTATCTCTAAGGTTAATAAAAATGATACATGGATCATAGATAGTGGCTGTACACATCAAATTACCGGTGATGAAGAAAAAATTGATCATCTTGAAGAACACAATGGAGGATCTGTTAGAATGGGTAATGATGCACCTTGTATGGTTAGAGGAAAAGGATATACGATGATAAATGATAAAATTAGATGTGACAATGCTTATTGGGTAAAAGGTCTAAACTATAATTTGCTAAGTGTGGCATAGCTAAACAATTCAGGCCATCGAGTTGCTTTTGAGAGCAAGAAAGTGAAGATATTTGATGATGGAGGAAGACTTATTGGATCTGGAACACAATCGAGAGGTAATTTATTTTATCTTGATAATGATCAGTCTTCTTGTTTAATGATGAAAGATGAAGATGCATGGTTGTGGCATAAAAGGTTATGTCATGTGAATTTTGATAACATGATTAAGATCAGTAAAAAGAAAAAGGTTAGAGGTCTGCCTAACTTATCTAAGCCCGATCATGTTATGTGTCATGAATGTCAAAAAGGTAAAATGACAAAATCTAGTTTCAAAAGAAAATATTATTCAATAAATAAATTGCTTGAGTTAGTGCATACCGACCTATGTGGTCCTATGAGAACTCAAAGTTACTATGGAGATAGATATTTTAATCTTTTTGTTGATGATTATGTTAATATGATTTAGAAAAATAGAGAGAGGGGGGTGAATCAATTTTTCTCAGGTCTTGATGTATGAGACAAACTTAAAAACTTTACTTTAAATCAGATCAAGCAACCAAAAAAAACTCAGTCATCACTGATTCATCAATAGAAACATATAAAAATGGAGTCCACTACCTAGCTGTATCTAACTTGTAAACCATAGAAATGTTCACACCAAAACATTCACACACAAGTATGACAATAGGATTTATAGTGGAAACCCAATACGGGAAAAACCACTTTGTAACATGCTACTATTATTTTCACTCTTCTGAAGTGAGCTCAGTTAAAAGCCAACCCTGTTAAAGGTTACAATGCACACTGTCAAGTGTGACCCGGTTAAATGATTTAATCACCCTGTTAAAAGTGAGCCTGGTCAAAGGACTTACATACACTCCATTAGAATACAACCTTGTTCAAAGGATTTAACTTATGATTGTTAGATCAACCTCTGTTAAAAGGACTTTGACTATTACAATGGTTAGAAAGTAGCAGCAGTGTTGATTTGAAAAACATACAACTTTGCAAATATCAGATTCAATTCCGTACACAAATACTGGTTTACTGACTTTGAAACTTTTCCATCTCCATCTCTGATCTGCTTGAAACTTTTCTTCAAGTGATCACCACACTTCACCTTTAGCCTTTTTGCTTATACAGTCAATAAAACTTATCTTCCAGTATTTCAATTTCGCCCCAATACATCAACCTTTTTCTCCACTCTCATACTTTTAATCCAATGTTCAGGTTCCCTAAATACTTTCCTCAATTAGGTTAACTCATCTTTTTCCGCTTAATCTCATTCGTAGATCTTAGGGTTAGTTCAAATTCATTGAATCTACCCACATTTTGTTCTTCACCTTCTTTTCTAGAAACATCTCAAATCTCATAAAGATTTACAATAAAATGTTTTACAGTACATTAAATGCTTCCAATCAATCAATAAATAAAGTTAACACATTTTACATAATCCAAGAATTCAAACAATGTCGTCCCCAAAAAGAATTCTCTTCAAATATAAAATTGCTAATGCCCAGTTAATACTATGATCTTCCACTTGGTCTTCATGTAGAACGCTCGGTCGTTACTAAAATTGTTTCCTCGACATGCACTATCTCCTCGGCAATTTACTGATACTCGGTCGACATAGATTTTTTCTCGACATCCACTAACTCGGTCAACACTAACATAACTTAGCTTAAACATGATTTTATCCATTTTTGCTCGGTTAAGCCTACCAGTTTAGTCTTCAATCTCACTAAGATAAACAATACATTATCTCATCATTATGCAACATAGTCAAGTACACTTTGTAGTATCAAGATAACTCAACCTTTCCCTAGGTGCTATTGTTACCAACCTTGCTTCACTCATTCACAACACTTCAATAGATATAGTACTTTCCTAAGTAGCAATAGTCTTACCAGTTAAGGTTTTGACATCAATGACAATACAACAATTGTTTCAATTACAGTTTCCAATAGATTATACTAGATTAATGACAGTCATGTTCTTGAAGGAAAAATCAGAGGCATTTAAAATGTTCAAGTGGTATAAAGAAAAAGTTGAGAAAGAGACTGGTAAAGAATTGAAATGCTTAAGATCTGATCGAGGTGGTGAATTTAAATTTGATGAATTTACTAATTTTTGTAATGAGCATGGTATTAAAAGACAGGTCTCTACACCAAGGACACCACAACAAAATGGAATAGCTTAAAGGAAGAATAGGTCAATCGTTGACTATGTAAGGACACTGATGTTGCAAAAGAATGTTGCTTAGACATACTAGAGAGAAGTTGTTAGCACAACTATTTACACTAATACATTTGGGGGCATTTTGCGATGGCTATGTGTTGCAATTGCGATGGCTATGTGTCGCAATAGCAACACCCATAGACGTCGCTATTTTTTAGTTGCAAATTGCGACGTCTATGGGTAGCCATCGCAATTGTGACACATAGCCCGTCGCTATGTGGCTAAGATTTGTTAGTGGCATGGGCGTCGCCCCCCCGTTGCATGGCTTCAGAGGGCCGTCGCAATCACGATGGGCCTCCCAAGAAATTGCGACGGGTGCCTGCATCGCATTACGACGGGTTCCCGTCGCAATTGCGACGCCCGTGGGTGGATTAAAAAAAATAAATTTATTTAATACATTGCTAATGAACCACATTAATGCTTTTTTCTTTCAACAAATGAGGACAGCCACTGTAAAGACAACATGATAATGTACACTCACTGTAAGGATAGTCACAAATGAGGACATCTCACAGTGACTGTCCCTTGTGTAATTGCCACTTGAATGTATTGCTATTCAGCCACATTAATGCTTTTATTCTTCAACAAATGAGGATAGTCACTCTAAAGACAACATGATAATGTACATTATCATGTTGTCTTTACAGTGACTATCCTCATTTGTTGAAGAAGAAAAGCATTAATGTGGCTGAATAGCAATACATTCAAGTGGCAATTACACTAGGGACAGTCACTATGAGATGTCCTCATTTGTGACTGTCCTTACAGTGAGTGTACATTATCATGTTGTCTTTACAGTGAGTGTACATTATCATGTTGTCTTTACAGTGTCAATATATGCATTATTACTTAAACTGAAGAGTACTCTAAATAATATGTCATTGTGGAGTTCTGATTGCTTCCAATTTGATATACGCTTGTTCTACTTATGTATCCAACATCATGTAAGAAAAGTTGATGCTTTTAAAATAGATTCATTTAGCCATGAAATGCCTGTGCATGTTACATACAAGATTTCAAGGCCCAAAACTGATTACTCATTATAATTCATGTACAGAATGATAATCAACCACAACGAGGCATGCGTAGGCGCTGCTTAGATTTTGAGGCATCAGAAGCTCGTAGAAGAAACTTGACCAATGGCTCATGGAATGCAACAAACTTATTGCCTAAAACAGGAGCATTGGTAACCACAGATGATGGTTTTGAAAAGAACACTTCACCATCAATGTCACGTGAGGGAACTGCAATTTCTGATGGCAAGCAACTTGTAGTATATAAGAGAGATGCAGGTACAGATGCTGGGAATACATTGCTAATGAACCACATTAATGCTTTTTTCCTTCAACAAATGAGGACAGTCACTATAAAGACAACATGATAATGTACACTCACTATAAGGATAGTCACAAATGAGGACATCTCACAGTGACTGTCCCTTGTGTAATTGCCACTTGAATGTATTGCTATTCAGCCACATTAATGCTTTTCTTCTTCAACAAATGAGGATAGTCACTCTAAAGACAACATGATAATGTACACGGGCTGTAAGTGTACATTATCATGTTGTCTTTACAGTGACTATCCTCCTTCAAGTGGCAATTACACAAGGGACAGTCACTGTAAAGGCAACATGATAATGTAGAGAAACGTTGTCATTTGTATTTTCAACAGTGCCGAGAGAGATTCCCTCCGTGAAATCACAGCTACAATTTCTGAGTATGTTGGGTTTATTTTTCTTTTGTCATTATTATGTAATCTGGTATTCAGCTGTTAGAGAGCTAAAATACCCAGAAATGAGGACATATCTATGTTGAATTTATTGTTAGCGGCTTTGGTTATTTAGAAGTTTAATTTTATTTGTTCGTCTTTCAAGCACAAACATTTTGTGGACCGTAACATCTTCATTGTTTCAGGTATGCAATGAAACAGCCCTAACTTGCAACTACCTTCACGGTACTTGTGTACATTATCATGTTGTCTTTACAGTGACTGTCCTCATTCAAGTGGCAATTACACAATGGGACAGTCACTGTGAGATGTCCTCATTTGTGACAAGGACAGTCACACATGAGGACATCTCACAGTGATTGTCCCTTGTGTAATTGCCACTTGAATGTATTGCTATTCAACCACATTTATGGGCCCATTTGGACCACAGCACACAATAGCATCTACAGAGAAGAATATCCCAGGTGTAACAAGTTGTAAGAATATACCAACAGTTCTAAGAAGTTCCCTAGCACATAGTAGCATCTACAGAGAAGAATATACAACATGAGGGCAGCCACTATAAAGACAACATGATAATGTACACTCATTGTATGTGTACATTATCATGTTGTCTTTACAGTGACTATCCTCATTCAAGTGGAAATTACACAAGGGACAGTCACTGTGAGATGTCCTCATTTGTGACAAGGACAGTCACACATGAGGACATCTCACAGTGACTGTCCCTTGTGTAATTGCCACTTGAATGTATTGCTATTCAACCACATTTATGGGCCCGTTTGGACCGCGGCACATAGTAGCATCTACAGAGAAGAATATCCCAGGTGTAACAAGTTGTAAGAATATACCAACAGTTCTAAGAAGTTCCCTAGCACATAGTAGCATCTACAGAGAAGAATATGGGTCAACGAGGTTGACTTCAAAGCCATGCAATCTAATGGTAATAGTAATATCATAATTTGACATACTATCAGAAATACTTCCTAAATAGACTATTTAATCTTATAAGAGATGGATTCATGAGAACTATTATTTATGAAATATGAGTCAATGACTTTAATTAAAAAAATTACACAATCTAATTCTTGTAAAAATATCAAAATTTGACACATTGAAAATACCTTCCAAAAGTATCGTTAATTGATTAATATGAATCACTACTCATGAAATATAATTTTATAAACCTAATCTAAAAACTACACAATAAAAATCTTAATAGCAATATTGTAAGAAACTATTCCCAAAAGCAAGCCTAACAAAATTTGATGAAAATAATTTTTGTTTCACTCAACTTTGACATTCACAACTTCCTCTTTTATTATAATAAGAAAAAAAATGTCTTTTTAGATATACCTCATGAACCATACTCGAATAATCTATCATTTTTCTTCTCAAAAACATATTTGCAGAGCCTGCTTCTTTTACTTGTTTGTACTTTTATCTCTCTGATGGAAAGGGTTCCTTCAGGACACATTTTTCCAAGTTCACTGCTTGAGATATTTGAGGAGGGTTCCCCTGCTTGAGTATCCATCCAACCCATATTCGAGTAGTTCTACAATTGCACAGTCTAAATTAATAATACTGACAATTGAATGACGAATGATGATACATAGAATTGATATAAACTAATCCTAAAAACACTAAAACATTATTAATATATTTATATTTCATAAATAAAATTGATACATTAAAAAATAGAAAAACAGTAATTTATAATAGAAGGAAACTTAAATTGCTATTTAAAAAAAAAACAAGAGTCTTAAATCTTATCATTTTGTTTCATTATCATCCATAAGTACACACCTCTAGCATAATAATTATATTTTACCACCCATAAAATGAAAAAAAGATTTTCACAAGAGAAATTGAAGCTAGATTATAAAAATGAACCATCTTATTGGAAACTAGAACTGTTATCATACCCAAAAGGACTACAAAATTTCACCTTATCATACCCAGATTGTTGCTTTGCCTGGTGGAGGGAAATTTGATCAGTAAAATTGACACAGAGTATGTTGTCTCCATTGTCATGCTGGATAACAAAACACCAACTTTAATGGGCATGTACTGTCCCTTGTGTAATTGCCACTTGAATGCATTGCTATTTGATGCAGGGGCATCCCTAATGCAAGCCAAAGACACCATGATTGAAGGAAGTTGCCATGAAGCCAAGGAGTCAAATCCTATCAATTGGAACATAAGATTTTCACCTTGGAGCTTTGAAGGATTGACTGGTGAAAGGTCCTTTTGATTGACAAATCAGAGTCTTTTTGAATGACAAATCAGAGTCTTTTTGAATGACAATAAATTAGAATAGGAGTTTTAGATGTTTTCTTGGTTTGTAATAAATATTAAGGATTGATTTTATCTCCTTATAAACATCCACTTGTTGGACACAAGACCCCTTGGTGACTTATAAACCTTGGGCATCTTTTGAGTCCTTGGATGAAATGAGCATAGTAAGTGTTTATTAGGTGTCTTTTAGATGTTGTTAAGAAGTTTGAAGGTCCAAAATAACTTTAATAAGGTTCCTAAAGTTTCACAACACATTTTTAACCTTCTCGGCAAAGTTGTTTGCAAAGTTGTAATGCAACTTTAAAAGTTGCTTAGCAAAGTTGACATTTGTTGGATAAACTGTTCTAACCACCTAGATGGTTGAACCAACATTTGGAGAGCCTATTTTAGGCTTCAAATGGTCAAAGACAGACAGAGAACCAGTATTGTAATCATTTTGCTTTCATAAAAAATAAAAATAACCCTGTTTTAGTGCATTTCTAGTGAAAAATGAACTCTGTATGGCTGTACGGATGGTGGTTGGATGATAAAATTTGCCTGGAAGTTGTAATAGTGACATCTGATGATTTGGAAGTTGGTTTGATTGATTCTCTTTGTTTTATATCTAAGTTATTTCAAATTTTCTATGCATTGTTTACAAACCCTCATTTTCAGGGTTTGACTGATGTAAAGACCTTAACTCACGTTTCAACCATTGGAATTCCTTCTTCCTTGGTGGAATGAGAGTTAAGGATGTATATTTGTATATTCTAAAAGCCCTGCCTACTCTGCATCACTATTGAACCACATTAATGCTTTTTTCCTTCAACAAATGAGGACAGTCACTGTAAAGACAACATGATAATGTACACTCACTGTAAGGATAGTCACAAATGAGGAAATCTCAGAGTGATTATCCCTTGTGTAATTGCCACTTGAATACATTGCTATTGAACCACATTAATGCTTTTTTCCTTCAAGTGGCAATTACACAAGGGACAGTCATTGTGAGATGTCCTCATTTGTGACAAGGACAGTCACACATGAGGACATATCACAGTGACTGTCCCTTGTGTAATTTCCACTTGAATGTATTGCTATTCAACCACATTTATGGGCCTGTTTGGACCATGGCACACAATAGCATCTACAGAGAAGAATATCCCAGGTGTAACAAGTTGTAAGAATATACCAACAGTTCTAAGAAGTTCCCTAGCACATAGTAGCATCTACAAAGAAGAATATACAACATGAGGGCAGCCACTGTAAAGACAACATGATAATGTACACTCTTTGTATGTGTACATTATCATGTTGTCTTTACAGTGACTGTCCTCATTCAAGTGGCAATTATAGAAGGGACAGTCATTGTGAGATGTCCTCATTTGTGACAAGGATAGTCACACATGAGGACATCTCACAGTGATCGATTGTCCCTTGTGTAATTTCCACTTGAATGTATTGCTATTGAACCAAATTAATGCTTTTCTTCTTCAACAAATGAGGACAGTCACTCTAAAGACAACATGATAATGTACACTCACTGTAAGGATAGTCAAAAATGAGGACATCTCACAGTGACTGTCCCTTGTGTGATTGCCACTTGAATGTATTGCTATTCAGCCACATTAATGCTTTTCTTCTTCAACAAATGAGGATAGTCACTCTAAAGACAACATGATAATGTACACTCACTGTAAGTGTACATTATCATGTTGTCTTTACAGTGACTGTCCTCCTTCAAGTGGCAATTACACAAGGGACAGTCATTGTGAGATGTCCTCATTTGTGACAAGGATAGTCACACATGAGGACATCTCACAGTGATCAATTGTCCCTTGTGTAATTGCCACTTGAATGTATTGCTATTGAACCACATTAATGCTTTTCTTCTTCAACAAATGAGGACAGTCACTCTAAAGACAACATGATAATGTACACTCACTGTAAGGATAGTCACAAATGAGGACATCTCACAGTGACTGTCCCTTGTGTGATTGCCACTTGAATGTATTGCTATTCAGCCACATTAATGCTTTTCTTCTTCAACAAATGAGGATAGTCACTCTAAAGACAACATGATAATGTACACTCACTGTAAGTGTACATTATCATGTTGTCTTTACAGTGACTGTCCTCCTTCAAGTGGCAATTACACAAGGGATTTGTGTTTTCATTTGTGTTTTCAACAGCGCCGTAACCCTCCGCAAAATCACATCGGGATATAAGGGCAAAACAAACAAGAACATTGTCATTTGTATTTTCAACAGCGCCGAGAGAGATAAACAAACTTAAAACTCAGACTTAAGAAAGATGAAGGCAATGCTTCAAAAGGCCGATGCCCTAAATACGGGAAAACATAATACCACCATTAAACGATGCCCTAGTCACCATATCAATGCTGCCAGCTCCGTACTAGTATGCTGACTGCTCACTTTCATCCTGTGATAAAGGTAACTTCATTAATCATACTTGAAATGGCAGCATACGAACTAAAGCTGATGAACATTTATAAACTAAAAGTTTAAAACTATAGATTAAAAATGTAGTAGTTTCATACAAAAAGAACTTGATGTCTGAAATTTACCATTAGAAGTATCCAAAGGAATACCACAGTACTGTTGAACTTGGAGAATCGAAGATGATCTACACAGCAAGGTTCAACAGCTGTAAGGACTGTTACACCATCTTTAGCATTTGAATACATTTTCTCCTTGGCTTCTGGTGGATCCTCAAAGACCCCCAATGACGTTTTGCCTACAATTATCAATTGTTTGTCAGTATGAGATATTAATAAATAAACATTAATCACAATATTAGGCAAACAATGTTCTTGATGTCTGAATCTAAATCACAGAAAGCTCTAATAAAGCAGTTCTCAGTTTCACATTAAACTAAGTTTCAATTTCAAATGGTTATAATAATTTTTGCAAGTTATAAGTAGCTGGTTACAGTATATGACATAAAAAGAAAAAAAATCATTTCTATTCTTTTCTTCTTTTTCTCTTTCAATGAAGCTTTTGCACCACACAATTGCATACCAAGAATTTCTCAGGAGATTTCAAGACCATTGCATACCAAACTTCTTCTCTGTAGATGCTACTGTGTGTCGTGGTCCAAACGGGTCCAAATAGACCTAGTGACTCTAGTAGGTCTCCAAAACCTATTCTGCAGCAATAACTCTTCAATTTGACAAAGGACCTTATGAACTTATATGTTTTTTGAGTACCCTTTTTGATGTTCTAACAATCCTCCAACTCCCAGACCCTGACTCCACTCCAGCATATCAATGTCCTTATTGAGTCCGCAGACCTAATGCATGCCTTTGGGTGTGGGTTCCAAAACAAGGCATTGAAAATGGGTGCATGAAACCAAGATCAGAGTTTGAAGATGTCCACCATGCTCTAAAGATCTAGATTCAACAAGGTTTGAGGTCCTTTACTTGCCGCTACCCTCTGATCTTGCATAATCCATCAACTCCTAGTCAAGAACATTGAGATTCTTGACCTAGGGCTTGCTCTCGAAATTCTCTGGCTTAGTATCCTATTCCAAAGCTTTTAAAATATGAAAATAAACCCCCTTAACTTGCATTTTACAAAGAACAGAGGATATCCTATAGTTTATTTGCAAGTTAAGGCCAATTGTATGCAATAACCCAAAAAATGAGGGTTTGACAGAACAACAGATAAGAAAAAGGAATAACTTTGATATAAGGTGTCTTGAATCTACCAAATAAACTCTCAAAGCATAAGATATAAATACTCTAACGTCCACACTGGTCTGCCCTCCCTTTCACATCCGTACACTGTACGTACAGTGCTTGAAGGAAATGCACAGAAAAGGCTCTGAAATAGTGGCTCTATCTGACAGAGAGTCCATACTAGGCTTCATGACTAACCTAGAGCACATTCCTTGTTATGGAGGAAGTTTGAATGGTGAAGAACTTATGGAATGGATAGAGGACCTAGATAACCATTTTGACTACAAGTATCTTATTAATAACCATTTTGACTACAAGTATCTTATGGATAGAGGACCTTGATAACCATTTTGACTCATTTAGTATCTTATTGAGCTTCACTTTGTTTCAAGAATATAGTTTAATATTCTCTACTAAACAGGGCCAACCACGTGAAGGTGGAAGCTCATTTGGCCCCACCCCCCTCCCCCTAACATCAGTCTACATTCCCCGTTAACATCTAACATTCATTCATTCTTTCAATTATTAATAAAATGTAACATTCAATCAATATCACATGATAACATTCATTAACACATTAGATTCATTAACACGCAACATTCATCAATATGAAAATAAACACATAATTCATGAACATTCATTAGCACATAATTAAATTCATTGAGACATAAAATTCAGTCATTATCAATTAAGGTATTTAGATGACAATCATTTCTTTTTTCTCTTTCTAATTTTTTTTTCTATGTAAGCTCTAAGAGGAGCATCAGTGTTATCATCAATACCCCCCTCATCAGTTGTTTTGTTCTCTGTTCTTGATGATCTCAAATTCCTATGCTGCTGCAAAGGGGGGTCCTCTACAATAACAAATAAAAGAGTTAAATTTAAAATATTTAATTATAATTGTTACAAGTATTTAATTATTTTAAAGAACATAACTGTGGCGCTCTTTAATTACCTGATCTGGCCACATCATTTTGTCTAGACTCAACCTCAACATGCTCATGAGCACCGACCCCTCGATCCTCTACAGTTGCTATACAAAATGTTACATTAATCCAAACACCAATTGTAATTACATATAAAAATTTTAATAGCAAATGTATACCTCCACCACTAGGATGCACATCATGCGAACCTTCATTATGCATAGATTGTGTAGAAGGATTGTCAGGCTGCATTCCAATATCCTACACATTGTTATCATTACTTTCTTAAAATAGATATACTCACTTTATATTAGAACTTAACATCAAATAGACTAATTGGTAAAGTATTCAATTTGAAATAAATTTCATTTAGCTTATTTACCTGTGGCTCAGATGCATCATTATTTGAACCTTGCACACTGATTTCAGCTCGTAGCCGTTCAGCCACGGCTCTATAGCCTTGTTGGAAGCCAATTCTCTTGTCCTCTTCTGTGAGGCATCTATTGAACTCTGACCCCTACATTTTTGCTTGGTATGGTGAATTTTACTTGCATTGTTTGATCAAAAGAAATTTCCTTGCAATATATAAAAAAATTGATACAAGTTTTGATTTACTAATACTTACAACTCGTGCTTGAAGTTTGGAAAAACCACCAGAGCCGAGCTTGTGTGTCCCGTGCTTTTCTAATCTTGCCTTTGTTGCCTTTGATGTGTCAGGCAATCTATGAAAAGTTTGAAATATGTTAGAGACCAGTAGAGGAAAAATTTAGAGGTTAATTAGTACATAATTACAGAAAAAATTTAGAGGTTAATTAGTACATAATTACATTCTCAAAAGTATCACATACCTTGCTCTACTCTCTACTGGCGTAATTCCTTTTTTCATGTCGGCTTTATACTTTCCATCCAAAATTAAAGCCTTCCACTCAACCTCAAGAACACAGGACGGACGCTCGTGCCTTGGGTTAACCTCTAAATATTTCCTGTACTGGTCCCTAATATACTTCAAACATAAACTAGCTTTTTCAAGGAGCTTGTTTCTCTCAAATGCACGAGGTCCAAAAAGTTGGGTCATACTATGTACAAGATCATCCTTCAACTTTTTATCTTGGTTATTCCACCTTTTAAGTAAAAAAAAACATGTTAGACTCATAAATGAAGAGAAGCTACCTTTAATATAGTTCAAGAAATTGATGAAAAGGAAAACTATTCTAGCAATGATATGAAATCAAAATAGTGGTTTGGGGTTTTAGTTAGGATATGATGTTCCACCATGTACATAGGGTGGGCCCGAATATCCACAAACACTCGTCACCAAGTTTTCACCAAAAAATATCATTCCCTACAAAATAATCATGGGATCATTAGTCGATGAAGAGTGATCAAAAACTAAATTACTATTATATCACTATAGAATAATAATAACTTTAAAGTACCTGGAACTTTGGCTACTTTTAAGGGAATGCCTTCATCGTCGCTGATGATCAATACACAATCCTTCACTGTTCCCGTACTAGGAACACGGGAACATCCAGGAAATGATGTTGCATCGGGAGTTGTTGCATCTCCTATTGCAAAAAATGAAAACCATTATCAAATGCCTCCAAGAAATAATACTTCAAGGGAAATAAATTGGTGCAGAGCACCCATGGCACAAACACAATCAAGGGATCTACATCGTAAACACATAACACTTAAACACATAACAAAAGAGAGAAAAAGAGGGATTTGTGTACCAGTAGATGGTGCAATAGTTGGTGCATTTAGGCTGTGTGTTGTTGACATGGCAGTTGGCAAGACATTTGTGGCTGTCCTGGATGGAGGCGGCATTGTCATATCATCATGGAAAGGAGCTGAAGAATAAAATTGTTAGAGCATGCATAAATATAGAACGCGTGGACTAGCATGGACAAGATTGTTAGAGCATTAAAAAAAAAGATTGTTCGAGCATGTATTGTCAATGATTATGATCATTCCTATATATATTCAGTGGAAAACACAAGTGGGGAATGGAACATGTGATCTACCTGAACCACTTGCAGTACCGGCCTCATCATGGGAATGGGGTTCAAAAATACGCAAATAACTCTGTAAAGACAATGCATCCATATTTTAATTAATTTCATAAAAGAGCATAACATAAAAACCATTATTGAACTCTTGTAATAATTAAAAATTTCATTAATACTTACTTTAAAGTTTTCAGAAGTGCGCAAAAACTCAGCTGCCCTGTCTTTTATTTCCTGAGTCTGAGGATGTATGGATACCAAACGTAGAAGTTCTTTCCCAATTTTCTTTAGCAGCTTTTTAATGGAACCGATCAGGTCATCGGTCTCTACTAAATCAATAAAAAAAGGGTCCACAAGGGGGGACTCCTGAGGGACTGTAGGTTGCTTTCCCTCTCTCCGACCACCAGCCCTCTGTGACAACAATAGTATTAGTATTATCAAAATTACTCCAAAACAATGAAGAAAATAACATTAAAAAAAATAACATTTTGCTTCTATCTAGTTTGCACAATTACAATGAGTTTTACCTGCTCATGTGTAGATGAGCTAGGCATATCGTCACCATCACCTTCTGGCAGTTGCTCCATATTGTGCCCCTATGTCAAAGATCAAGTATAAAAATGTTAGCCAAAAATTTAATAACTAAATGGTATGTTGGAGTCATTGATTAGAAGTTGGTTTAATAGTATGTACCACCCCCATGATAGTAGCCTCGTTTGTAGTTGAAACTTGTAGCTTTTAAATAGATAATGAATAAACTATGTAACCATTTAAGACAAATATATTTCTATCAAGAAATGAATATTAAATACATTAAGGATTGATGGCATACCTTTAAATTTCATCATCATCATCCTCATCATCATCATCATCATCATCATCATCATCATCGTCATCATCATCGTCATCGTCGTCGTTGTTGTCGTCATTGTCATCATCATCAACATCATCATCATCAACATCAACATCATCTTCATCATCATCATCAGTAGCAGCATCATCATCATCATCTTCTTCTTCTTCTTCATAAAAATTTGTCTCAGGAACATCATCCAATAATTGTCGATCGTGATCATCATCTACATCATCTTCTACTTCTTCGGTATCTTCTTCTTCCATCACATTATACTTTATCGGCCTTCCTCTCGGTTCATGTCTAACAACAAATGACCAACCCGGTTTATGTGAAACCTCTGAGTAAAATACCTGCTCACATTGGCTTGGAAGAACATAGGGCTCATCCCCACCTGGCTCAAACGACCTTGTATTAACCATTGTAAATCCATTATCATGTTCAATAATAGTTCTATTAGGATCATTTGGATTAAGTCGTAGCCTGTACCATTTGACAACGAAGAGTACTAATTTGAAGGAACTAAAGTCGCACTCAAGTATATCATCCAAAATGCCATAGTATTGATTTTTAGACTCTTGAGGATCTAAGTCATTTCTAGATGAAATATTAGTCACTTGAAAGACTGCAGTTATTCCAGAATCACAAGTTTTCTTCGTGTCATCCAACACTTTGACCAAAATTTTTGACCATTACAGAACATACCCTTGTGGTGTTTAACTTGCAATAATATGTGAAACATGTCAAAATTATTATATCATGAGTTGATAAACATACGGGTGATTAATAATTTTGTACGTACCTAGAAATCTCTTAAACCATATGCTAAATCTATTTCCCTTTGCGTAACATTAGAATCTCCATTACGATGGGCTTCTTTAACCAATGAAGATACACCTTCCCATGTTAATGTGTGACCAGAATGTTGACATCGTTCAATCCATACCGTCATCCAATCAAGATTGTTTGCAATATACAAATGTAGTGCATCCCACTCTCGAGCAACTGTACAAAAAAAAAATAGACGACTTAAAACCGATTTATTTTGAAGATTAAGAAATAATTTATTACAATAACATCTTATAATTTATTACCTGTCACTTTCCTCAATCTACCTTTCCCCATCAAGTACTCCCCTTTGAATTTTTTAAAAGGGTCAAGATCCCAAATGCGATCTACATGGATATTTGAAGCAAACTTAGGAAGATATTCAGTAATGTACACCATAGTCTGGTATACCATGTATCCCTCTACCATAGAACCCTCAGGATGTGCTCTTTGTCGAACCAAAGCCTTCAAAGATTTCAAGTGCCTCTCAACCATCCACATTGACCTAGTGTGTACAGGTCCACACAATTCAATCTCCTCAACTTGGTGTATGAGGTAGTGTTCTTGTGCATTGAAAAAAGTTGGAGGTAGACACTTTTGCATTTCACACAGTAAATGAGGAATTCTTCTCTTCCAATAGTTTATATCTTCTTTATGGATTTCTTTAGATGACAACCACCTACATTAAGAGATTCAAGTCACAAAAAATATATAAATACGAGACTTTACAAAATAATATACAATAGATTACATAGCAAGAAAAACAAATCGCGAATATAATAAATATATACAAAAAATTGAATAGATATTACTGCTTACCTCATGTATTTTCCAAGATCATATATCACTTGTTTGATGTTATTGTTGAAGTGCTCTGGGAGAGATAGAGGTAGCACGTACTGCAGTAATTATAAACCAATCATTTCATTATTTTCTAACATAACATAATGAATAGTACACGTAGTTTATGAATATATTGTAAATACAGAAGAACATAACTTACCTTGATGAAAGTATGCCAATCATGCGTTTTGAGCCCTGGCCCAAATTCACTTTTCTTTGATATGAGATTGCTTATGTTCCCAGCAAATCCTGTGGGAAATTGAATTTTTCGTATGACTTCTTTTATGGCATCACTTTGCTGCTCCGTTAATAACCAAGGAAGGGCACTTATATTAATCTGATCTCTATTGCTATTTGAGTGAATGAAATTCTTCAGTGCATGATTGGATTCATGAATGTCATTACAAATTTTGACAATTTTTTCTTTGTCACGCCTTCCATCCAGTATTTTCCACAATGTCTCTGTTATATTCTTTCCAACATGCATAAGATCAAACAAATGCATAATTTGTAGGTCCTCGTAGTAGGGCAACCTACTAAATTATCTGGGATAGCTTTTTAGTCCCTTTGGAAGGTTGTCAGTAGTGCCTTGACGACCTTCACGATCATCAATTACATAATTAGTAAACAAAAATCACAATAGAAATATATAAATTACAAACATAAACCATTAAGTGGAACGACATTACCTCGATGATTAATTCTATTATATTCCAACTTCCATAGGCGAGGTGTCATTCTTTGTGGCTTTGATGTAGTCTCTTCTTTCCCATTGAAAAGATGTTTTTCCATACTTCGATACTTATGATTCCTGTGGAGGAAGTGTCTGTACTCATCAAACACATGCTTTCCTAAAATTTTTGAATGACGAGATTTCATCTTTGGACCACAAACTGGACATGCAAATTTTCTCTTTGTTTGAAGACCTACAAGATAATGATATAATTGGATTATTAAATATGTTGATTTTTATAATTAGAATTATCATGCGCAACTTGAATTCACTATAACATACCACAAAAATGTGTTAGCCCTGGGGCATCATGTATTGTCCATACAAGTATTGCATGGAATTGAAATTGTCTTTGTCCTATTGGTCTAGACACGTCATACATAGTGACACCGTTCCATAACTCCACCAAATCATCAATAAGAGGCTCAATATATACATTCATATCTTTAACTTGATATTTACCTACTTGAATGAACAGTAACATTACATAATTATTGTGACCATTTTACTGTAAGATTTGTAGGTACATGTAAATTAATAACTATCAAATGATAAAATACCTGGAACAATCATTGCCAACATAATGTGCTCCCTCTTTATTGACATCCACGGAGGAATGTTATTGTTGATAACAAAAACAGGCCACACCGAGCAAATAGATCTCATCTCTCCAAATGGATTGACACCATTCGCTGCCAATGAAAGCCTGAGATTATGAGGTTCTTCTTTGAAGTGTTGCCACTTTTCCTCTATGTGCATAAATGCCGAACCATCCGCAGGGATTTGAATAATGTCATCTCGACTTCTATTGCGTGCATGGTAATCCATAAATTGTGCCAAGCTAGTACACCTGAATAATTGTCGCATCCATGGAATAATGGGGATGTAACGAAGAACCTTGTGAGGCACCTTTTTTGTTATTCGATCTATTCGATATCTACTCGTATGACATACAGGGCATTGTGTTGCAAATTCGTGTTCTTTATAATATATAATATGATCATTGGGACAAGCATGTATTGCTTGATACTCCATTCCAATATCTTTCATAATAGGAGATAATTCTCGATATGAGCGAGGTAGAATATTTGATGGTGGTAACAAAAACTCGCCTATCAATCTACAGCAAAAAATATAAGTTGTTAATATAAACAATATTAGTGGTACATTATTCACCCTTTGTTAACTATAAAGACATATATGACATACCTTAACATACGTGACATTGTTATGTTGGATAAACCATTCATAACCTTCAAGTTCAACAACAACAATACTGTAGAGAGAAGAGTTGTTTGGGAGTCTTTGTATAGGGGCTCGTATGCCTTCTCAAGTAGAGGTACATCAAGGCTATCATCATCATCATGATCAGATCCGCTTGGACTAAATGTGTCATGGATCAATGTATTTATACCATCATCTTCAATTGTGTTTTCTGGCGCATGATCGTCATCTTCCATGGGATCATTATCTTCACCTTGGATATTCGCACCCCCATGTTCCTCCATATCATGTACTTCCCTGGGGAGATCAACCTATATAAAATTGATTAACATAAATAAACCATGATCTTCAACTCATCATCAAGTGATTTCATATGTATATAAATTGTTAAAATGATATAATGAACAACTTACCAGTGGATGATAGTAATGCCCCCCTTCAATGTGACCATTCTCCCTACAATGTCTCTTAACTGTTTTGATTAGCAGTCTTCTACGGTTTAAGCCCTTACAAATTTTGCAGGGACAATAACATTTTCCATCACCTTTTCTTTTCAAGTTAGACCACAATCTAGCGATTGTCTCCCTATTTTGTTCTTCACTTATATTATCTGACATGATCATTCTTCGCAGGAAGCAAAAATTGGGCTATGAAAACTTCGGTCTACAACTTTCAGTGACTACGCAAAATTGTCAAAAGTACACAAATCTTCTTAGACCTAGTTAAATCCTTTAATATTTTAAAAGTCTAGTTAAAATATACATTAGATTAAAAAATATACAATTTTCATGCCTGAGCGTGCGGCTACGACTAGTGCAATGGTCTTCTTGCTTAGCTCTAGAAGCTCTCTAGCAATCAAAACATATAAGCTACAAGGCCTAACAGCAATTTCAAAACATATAAGCTACAAGGCAAGACATATTACATGACATGGAAAAAGGATTAAAATATACATTAGATTAAAATATATACAATTTTCAAACCTGAGCGGACGGCTATAACTCGTGCAATGGTCTTCTTGCTTAGCTCTAGAAGCTCTCCAGCAATCAAAACATATAAGCTATTAGAATTCATTAACTTTCTATAATTGGAAAACTCTATTTGATATTAGACCGTAAACTACTACTATTCTCTCCATAAGAACTAAGTACAAAATTCTTTCAAGTTCACATCCATGATTCCCTTTAGATTAAAATATATAGCAAAAATAAGCTAAAAGTCTAGTTAAAATATACACTAGATTAAAAAATATACAATTTTCAAACCTGAGCACGTGGCTATAACTCATGCAATGGTCTTCTTGCTTAGCTTTAGAAGCTCTCCAGCAATCAAAACATATAAGCTACAAGGCCTAATAGCAATTTCAAAACAAGGGTCATCAAAAGAACCAAAAACAATGTGTGCAAACAATACCTTGTGAAGTGGTATAGACAATTAGAAGATGCTACTATGTGCTAGGGAACTTCTTAGAACTGTTGGTATATTCTTACAACTTGTTACACCTGGGATATTCTTCTCTGTAGATGCTACTATGTGCCATGGTCCAAACGGGCCCATAAATGTGGTTGAATAGCAATACATTCAAGTGGCAATTACACAAGGGACAGTCACTGTGAGATATCCTCATGTGTGACTGTGCTTGTCACAAATGAGGACATCTCACAGTGACTGTCCCTTGTGTAATTGCCACTTGAATGAGGTCAGTCACTGTAAAGACAACATGATAATGTACACATACAATGAGTGTACATTATCATGTTGTCTTTATAGTGGCTGCCCTCATGTTGTATATTCTTCTCTGGAGATGCTACTACGTGCTAGGGAACTTCTTAGAACTGTTGGTATATTCTTACAACTTGTTACACCTGGGATATTCTTCTCTGTAGATGCTACTATGTGCCGTGGTCCAAACGGGCCCATAAATGTGGTTGAATAGCAATACATTCAAGTGGCAATTACACAAGGGACAGTCACTGTGAGATGTCCTCATGTGTGACTGTCCTTGTCACAAATGAGGACATCTCACAGTGACTGTCCCTTGTGTAATTTCCACTTGAATGAGGACAGTCACTCTAACGACAACATGATAATGTACACATACAATGAGTGTACATTATCATGTTGTCTTTACAGTGGCTGCCCTCATGTTGTATATTCTTCTCTGTAGATGCTACTATGTGCTAGGGAACTTCTTAGAACTGTTGGTATATTCTTACAACTTGTTACACCTGGGATATTCTTCTCTGTAGATGCTACTATGTGCTGTGGTCCAAACGGGCCCATAAATGTGGTTGAATAGCAATACATTCAAGTGGCAATTACACAAGGGACAGTCACTATGAGATGTCCTCATGTGTGACTGTCCTTGTCACAAATGAGGACATCTCACAGCGACTGTCCCTTGTGTAATTGCCACTTGAATGAGGACAGTCACTGTAAAGACAACATGATAATGTACACAAGTACCATGAAGGTAGTTGCAAGTTAGGGCTGTTTCATTGCATACCCGAAACAATGAAGATGTTACGGTCCACAAAACGTTTGTGCTTGAAAGATGAACAAATAAAATTAAACTTCTAAATAACCAAAGCCGCTAACAATAAATTCAACACAGATATGTCCTCATTTCTGGGTATTTTAGCTCTGTAACAGCTGAATACCAGATTACATAATAATGACAAAAGAAAAATAAACCCAACGTACTCAGAAATTGTAGCTGTGATTTCATGGAGGGAATCTCTCTCGGCACTGTTGAAAATACAAATGACAACGTTTCTCTACATTATCATGTTGCCTTTACAGTGACTGTCCCTTGTGTAATTGCCACTTGAATACAAATGACAACTTTTTTTTTTTGCACTTATATCCCGACCAACATAAGGTCCATTTGTAATACAACATGATAATGTACACTTACAGTGAGTGTACATTATCATGTTGTCCTTAGAGTGACTATCCTCATTTGTTGAAGAAGAAAAGCATTAATGTGGCTGAATAGCAATACATTCAAGTGGCAATTACACAAGGGACAGTCACTATGAGATGTCCTCATTTGTGACTGTCCTTATAGTGAGTGTACATTATCATGGTGTCTTTAGAGTGACTGTCCTCATTTGTTGAAGAAGAAAAGCATTAATGTGGTTCAATAGCAATACATTCAAGTGGCAATTACACAAGGGACAATCACTGTGAGATGTCCTCATGTGTGACTGTCCTTGTCACAAATGAGGACATCTCACAATGACTGTCCCTTGTGTAATTCAAGTGGCAATTACACAAGGGACAGTCACTATGAGATGTCCTCATTTGTGACTGTCCTTACAATGAGTGTACATTATCATGTTGTCTTTAGAGTGACTGTCCTCATTTGTTGAAGAAGAAAAGCATTAATGTGGTTCAATAGCAATACATTCAAGTGGCAATTACACAAGGGACAATGTCATGAGCCATGACATATTGAACTTAGTATAATAATAAAATGATTAGATGATATATAATAATCTATTATTAACGGTATATAACAATAATATATAATTATTATCAAAAGATAATAATAATATATAGTTAGCATAATAAGTAATATGTTAATTAAATAATTTTAAAATATTAATAAATAATATAATTATGATTATAATTATAATATAAATTAATAATAAATAATTATTAATAAATTATATATATTATATTATAATAATATATTAAGTAATAATATTAAATCAATTATTGATATAATAATTTTAATATATAAATAATATTAATAAACCTCTCAATATAAAACAATATGTTATCACTATAATAATATTTATTATAATATTATTAATATTACTAACATCATTAATTATAATATTTAATAATAACAATAACATTAATAATAATAATAATAATAATAATAATGTTTAAAGCAATATCGAATATCTGTAATTGATATACATCTACATTAAACATCTGCATTATCTATCACGATGAGGAATGAAGAAGTGATACAACAATCACTAGTCATTACACATCGATACCATGAGAGGATGATTAATGAACCAAATACTATGAAGTCAAGATCAACATGATATGAATAAGGGATAGGTCGCTATGTGTTTCAGAAGATGTATTGATAAGCAAGAAGGATAACCATTCATATATTATAAATAATCATTAATTGCACAAGTTTAGACAATGACATATCCGATAAAGCAATATCAAACATGAAGACCCGCTAGCAAATATGCACCATCACTTCCTATGTTATCATGACAATAACACAAACTAGATTGAATTCTACTATCTATATCAATAGACACCACATAGGAGGATATCGACTAAAGGATTGAAAGATTATCGATTGTCTGAGATAAACCACATCTTGTAGAAACAAAAAAGCATCAGTGATTATATCACAAGCTATTGATGAATGAGGCATCAGTCATGGATAATAAGTACAATGTATCCTTAAGTATTAATAGGAATGGAAGTCAATTTGAAGATCAAACTCCATTACCAGCAATCAACCAATAAATGGACAATTATCAGAAAATGATATCGACTTATATCAGAGTAGAAAGATTGGATATAATCATAACAATATGGGATAAGGCAAGAGTTAATATTGATTGACTAAATACTAATGATAGTTAGACCAAACTAATACAAACACAATGGATGTTAACTACTGGTTGCACTACCAATTAGGGAAGATTACCTTCATAAAAAGATTTGATATTGAGTCAATCTGGGAGTTATCTATGATTAGAAAATAATGAAATAATATTATGTGAACTGTCGGATTATGGAAAGGTGTGATTAACAAAGGGACATGGAGGAAGAAACAAGACACGTCTCATTCATAGCATCTCTTCATTTGTTAAAGACAATATAAGAATGCATTCTCGTCAGTCACTCAAGGCATCATTAGAACTTTATTTACTTATCCATATTTGGATATACTCAATAGAGCATCTGCCTTTGGCAGTTTGGTTTCAAGTTTATCATTGCAGATCAAAGACAACACCATGATTGCACAGATAGAAAGGATAGTCAGAAATAGCATCAATATTTGAAGTTGCAAGCATATAATTCAGAATCTAAAATAGCAACATATCACTCATAGCGATATTACACATTTGCATAATTACATCATCATATCAGACACAGCAAATACATTGCTGTAAGCAATACTTATTGATTGTATATCGATATTGTTTATATCAGACATAGCATCATTATACTATCACTATAAGTGATAGGAAACATCATATTCATAGCATATTTCATATCATTATATCCGACAGTGCTATTAAACATATTGGTATCAATATCATCTTGCACACATATTGTGATTGAATCTGAAATAGCAGTTGATATCTTAAGTAACCTCCATTACTTAGTTTAATTGTAAGTATCTGATAGAGTAAGTCTGAGAAGTGGAGTAATTGTTCCTGTTTTCCAAGTTAGCCAAAAAGGGGACATTACAGACAATCACTGTGAGATGTCCTCATGTGTGACTGTCCTTGTCACAAATGAGAACATCTCACAATGACTGTCCCTTGTGTAATTCAAGCGGCAATTACACAAGGGATAGTCACTGTGAGATGTCCTCATTTGTGACTGTCCTTACAGTGAGTGTACATTATCATGTTGTCTTTAGAGTGACTGTCCTCATTTGTTGAAGAAGAAAAGCATTAATGTGGTTCAATAGCAATACATTCAAGTGACAATTACACAAGGGACAATCACTTTGAGATGTCCTCATGTGTGACTATCCTTGTCACAAATGAGGACATCTCACAATGACTGTCCCTTATGTAATTCAAGTGGAAATTACACAAGGGACATCACTATGAGATGTCCTCATTTGTGACTATCCTTACAGTGAGTGTACATTATCATGTTGTCTTTAGAGTGATTGTCCTCATTTGTTGAAGAAGAAAAGCATTAATGTGGTTCAATAGCAATACATTCAAGTGGAAATTACACAAGGGACAATCACTGTGAGATGTCCTCATGTGTGACTATCCTTGTCACAAATGAGGACATCTCACAATGACTGTCCCTTGTGTAATTCAAGCATCAATTACACAAGGGACAGTCACTGTGAGATGTCCTCATTTGTGACTATCCTTACAGTGAGTGTACATTATCATGTTGTCTTTAGAGTGACTATCCTCATTTGTTGAAGAAGAAAAGCATTAATGTGGTTCAATAGCAATACATTCAAGCGGCAATTACACAAGGGACAGTCACTGTGAGATGTCCTCATTTGTGACTGTCCTTACAGTGAGTGTACATTATCATGTTGTCTTTAGAGTGACTGTCCTCATTTGTTGAAGAAGAAAAGCATTAATGTGGTTCAATAGAAATACATTCAAGTGGAAATTACATAAGGGACAATCGATCACTGTGAGATGTCCTCATGTGTGACCTTTGTGAAGGCAAGTGCCAATTTGTACCCAAGTTACCAATATTGTGGCAAAAGTGGGAATGAAGCATTTAGGGGTCAAATTGGGCAAAGAAGTGTAGAAGTGGCCTATGTGAGGTCTAAATAGCCTAACTAAGTCATGGTTAGGGTCTTATGGTGTTTGAACAATAAGTTTTGAACCAAAATCCCAAAGGTTGTAACAAGTTGTCAATGTTGTCATTCACAACATTGACAACATTTGTGCAAGGGAGCATTTTCGAGTAAGATGGTTATGTAACTATATGAAACCATTGAATTAGGCATCAGATCAACTATAAGAGGCCTCCATCAATCTGTGCAAAAGGTTGGGGGGAAAAAAATTTGGAATTAAGAAGATTTGTAGAGTAACACGGTTTTAGTGAATTCTTGAGTTTTTTTGTTTCTTTGTTTTCAGTTGATTAATGGATTAGATAGCTCGCAGTGTCTATTGGAAAAGTTAGTACAAGTTGTTTTTTTATTCTGTGTTGTGTTTTTTTTGAGTTTTGAAGCATTCCAACTAGTTTGTTAATTCTTTTGTTAAGTACCCTATCATTGGTTTGAACCAGGCAGGTTGAACAAATGGAGTCTTAGCTCATCATTCCATTGTCAATTTTGTACGAGCTCTTGGAATGGGTGAGGAGACTCCATGTACTATATGTTTGGAAGGAGGGGCCCTGGGAAGCTCATTTTCTATGTTTGCAATGATGTCCTAGGTGAGTCAGTTGAGCACAGTTAGGGATGACAAATCATTACAAGAAGATTACAACAAGTTGAATGCATTGGTTGCTTCAACTAAAATCTCATGGAGAGGTAGACACACATCTAAAGAATCCCCAAGTCAAATTAGAAGATTGGGTGAGTTTCTTTGGCTGCTAAGAAAACAAACTCTTAGTCAGATTGTCCAAGTTGTGTCAAAATACTTGTTTTCAGGCATGGCTGTAGCAGTTGGTGTACAAAAAATCTAGGAGGAGAAGACCTTAGATATCTTGGAGTTCTCAATAAAGGGCATCTGAATCCTAAGCCCTTTAGGTGGCTTAATATAAACAAAAAGGCTTGACAAAGGCCTAATTGCTAGCAGCCTATTTTTGGGTGCAATTGGCATGGTTTGATGAACCGGATTGAAGTACTGATGAAAAGTATAGGTGAAGGAGTAATATTGAAACCAATAGAGGTCCTAGTGGCCAGCCTCTCCATGGAGTAAAGTTCTAGTTGAATGTGTTTCAATTTGTGAAGACAAGACTAGGAGTGTCCTAGTAGCTAGATTGGTATTGAGCAGAGTTCGTTGTATTTCTTGTTGGTGTGCACTAGTTGAAGGAGTGGGATCTTGGGTAGAGATACCTAAAGAGTGTAGGGATAGTTAAGTACCCTATCAAGTCAAAACATTGGCCTAAAGAGACCCTAGTGAAGGATAGGGAGTGAGCAAGACAAAGTGTTACATCAATTAACAAGATCATTTTTTGGTAATTGTGTACATTATCATGTTGTCTTTACAGTGAGTGTCCTCATTTGTTGAAGAAGAAAAGCATTAATGTGGTTCAATAGCAATACATTCAAGTGGAAATTACACAAGGGAATATCACTATGAGATGTCCTAAGTGTGACTGTCCTTGTCACAAATGAGGACATCTCACAGTGACTGTCCCTTGTGTAATTGCCACTTGAATGAGGACAGTCACTATAAAGACAACATGATAATGTACACAAGTACTGTGAAGGTAGTCACAAGTTAGGGCTGTTTCATTGCATACCCGAAACAATGAAGACATTATAGTCCACAAAATGTTTGTGCTTGAAAGATGAATAAATAAAATTAAACTTCTAAATAACCAAAGCCGCTAACAATAAATTCAACACAGATATGTCCTCATTTCTGGGTATTTTAGCTCTCTAACAGCTGAATACCAGATTACATAATAATGACAAAAGAAAAATAAACCCAACGTACTCAGAAATTGTAGCTGTGATTTCGCGGAGGGAATCTCTCTCGGCGCTGTTGAAAACACAAATGACAAAGTTCTTGTTTTTTTAGCCCTTATATCCCGATGTGATTTCGCGGAGGGTTACGGTGCTGTTGAAAACACAAATGACAACGTTCCTTTTTTTTTTTTGCCCTTATATCCCAACAACATCGCAATTGCAAGTTAGGGCTGTTTCACTGCATACCCGAAACAATGAAGACATTACGGTCCACAAAATGTTTGTGCTTGAAAGATGAACAAATAAAATTAAACTTCTAAATAACCAAAGCCACTAACAATAAATTCAACATAGATATGTCCTCATTTCTGGGTATTTTAGCTCTCTAACAGCTAAATACCAGATTACATAATAATGACAAAAGAAAAATAAACCCAACGTACTCAGAAATTGTAGCTGTGATTTCGCGGAGGGTTGCGGCACTGTTGAAAACACAAATGACAACGTTCTTGTTTTTTTTGCCCTTATATCCCGATGTGATTTCGCGGAGGGTTACGGTGCTGTTGAAAACACAAATGACAACGTTCTTATTTTTTTTGCCCTTATATCCTGATGTGATTTCGCGGAGGGTTACGGCGCTGTTGAAAACACAAATGACAACATTCCTTTTTAATTTTGCGCTTATATCCTGACAATGTCACAATTTCGACAGTGCCAAATGTATTATCGTTGCAAATTACGATGGTGTCGGGCTATATTTGAAAAAAAAAAGCCAAAACCGCATGACATTTGCCTACCGTCGCAAATTGCCGTCGCAATTTCACCCCAAATGTATTAGTGTTATGTTCTAAATCGAGTACAACTAAAGAAGGACACTAATAAGACACCCTATGAGTTATGGTTTGGTCACAAACCCACTGTAAGTTATTTTAGAGTTTTTGGAAGTAAATGCTTTATTATGAAAGATGAAATAAATGGAAAGTTTGACTCAAAAGGTGATGAAGGGATATTTCTAGGATATTCCACTAAAAGTAAAGCATACAAGTGTCTTAACAAAGTAACTAATAAAATGATTGAAAGTACTAATGTTCAAGTTGATGAGTTTGATGATAAGAATGTAGAGGAAAGCACAAAGGAGCTAGAAGACTATGGTAGATTTAGTTACATTAAGCAACCAAAGTACCTACTGACGTCACAGACAGTGACAACTGGTCAATAGGAAAAGAATACCGAGGAACAGGAAAAAGAAACTGATGAGTAGGAAGCACCTACCAAACAAGAAAATGAACTTGCACAAGATGAACATGAAATAAGAGATCGAATATTGGCAAGATTTTTTAGAAGACATCATCTTGAGACACAAATCATTGGAGACAAAAAAGCTAGCATGCAAACAAGAAGTAAAGCAAGACAAGGTACATGTCTAGTTTGTGAATATGAATCAAAGAATGTAAAAGTTGCATTAGAGAATGATGAATGGGTTGATGCAATGAAAGAGGAAATAGAATAGATAAAGAAGAAAAAAACTTGGAGTTTAGTACCCAAACCTAAGGACAAGAATGTTATCGGTACTAAGTGGATATTCAGAAACAAGCTTAATGAGAATGGAGATGTAATAAGGAACAAAGCTAGGTTAGTATGCAAGGGATATGCACAGGAGGAAGGAATGGATTATGGTGAGAATTTTGCACCTTTTTCTAGATTAGAAGGAGTCAAAATGTTACTTGCATATGCTGCACACAAAAAGTTCAAATTTTACCAAATGGATGTTAAATCTACTTTTATGAATGGGATACTTGAAGAAGAAGTCTACATAGAACAACCTGAAGGGTTTGTTGATCCAAAAAACAAAGATATGGTATGTAGATTACATAAATATTTATATGGTTTAAAGAAAGAACCGAGAGCTTGGTATGAGAGGCTGCATAACTATTTGCTGAGTATTGGATTTGTTAGAACAAGTGAGAACAATAATCTATACATGAAAGGAAATTATGATGATACTATCTTGATTGCTGAGATATTTGTGGATGACATAATATTTGGAGGACAAGATCAAATTCGTAAGTCATTTTCTGATGAAAAGAAAAGTGAATTTGAAATGTCTATGTTTGGAGATATTAAGTTATTTCTAGGCTTACAAGTGATTCAACAGAATGATGGTATATTCATCACACAATATAAATACATAAAGGAAGTATTAAAGACATTTGGCATGGAAGATACTAAACCTGTGGGAACACTGATGGCTACTAGATGTAAAATGACTAAAGAAGATGGAACTACTAAGGTAAATAAGACACTGTACCGATCCATGATTGGTAAGTTAATGTATGTAGTTCACAGTAGACCTGATATAACACATGTTGTTGGAATAGTTGCTAGATTTTTTGCAAACCCTAGAGAGTCACACATGATTACTACAAAGAGAATCTTAAGATACCTAAAGAAAACTAAAGATTATGGACTGTGGTATCCTAAGAAAGGAAAGTTTGAATTGAAGGTATACACCGATGTTGATTGGGCTGGAAATGTGGATGATAGAAAGAGTACCACTGGAGGAGCATTCTTCTTTGGTGAAAGACTTCTTACATGGACAAGTAAGAAATAGGCTTGCATTTCTTAGTCTATAGCTGAAGCAGAGTATGTTTCTACTACTACTAACTATTCAAATATTGCATATATCAAGAAAGTGTTAGAAGGTATGAATGAGGTAATCACTGAGCCGATGATTATATATTGTGATAACACTAGTGCTTTTAATATTTCAAAGAATCCAATGATGCACTCTAAAAAAAAGCATATACCTATTAAGTGTCACTACTTAAGGGAACAAGTACATGAGAAGCAAGTGAATCTAGAATTTGTTACATCAAAAGAACAATTTGCTGACATATTTACAAAGCCTCTACTGAAGGATACATATGAATACTTGAGGACTAGACTTGGGGTCCGTCCCCTGTCTACCGGTCACTAAGGTGATCTGGAGGTTGCATCAACCTAATCTTATCAGAAGATCATACATGTTGATGTAGAAGAGTTCACACTTTGAACTTATTTCTAAGGTTGTGAAAGGTTGAAGTACTGGAATAGATTTGCATATCAGTATACTGAGATACAGAGAATGTATCGGACAATAGAGAGTTACATGGCTACTACAGAGATGTATGTTTTTATTACTCTTTGGCATTGCTGTCAAAGGGAGAGAGATCAATATGAAGAATATGAAGCCAAAAAAAAAGGGAGAGAGATACAGAAAAGGGAGAGAATTGAAGCTCAGTTACTAAGAATAGAAGAAAACTTGTGAGCTGAAAATAACATATCTGCAGAAGTTAGTCTGCACTTGCAAATGCTTTTATGTAATGTAGTGATTAAACATATTAAGCAAGGGAGAGCTTGTACCATTATAGCATTTGTTGATAGATTTGTAGAATACATGTTTGGTATGTGTATGGAATATTCTATATTTCTTGTGTTTCCATCAATGCCAAAGGGAGAGATTGATGAACTACAAATGATTTGAATAAATTGTATGAATTGAAGATCTGTGATTTAAGATCATTGAGTTTTTGATTAGATATATAAGATGATTAAATCAGTAATATGTTGTCATTGATGTCAACTAGTTTTGACAATACTTATCTTGTAAGTTACTATACCCAAACATCTGTAGAAAGAAGAAGAGAAGAGATGAAGAACAAATATATCTACATGAGGAAGATGGATATGATAGATAAGGATGAGGAATACATTGGGTAACTTATGAATGAGTCTATGACCTTATGTTATTAACTTGATTATGTTGCATTCATCTATGATGAAGGATAGAGAAAAATGCACAAAGCAGTGTTGTCGATTAAAGAAGCTCCAGTATACATCGACGTAGTGTAGTGTATACTGAGCACAATATAAACCAAGAATATGTTCACCGACACATTTATTTGTTAACCAACAAGAAGAAAAGAACTAAAATGACTAGTTTAACCGATGTAAGTTGATGAGTTGTAAAGTACCTCATAATCAGAGTTGAAGATAATGTTTTTTATGAAGATCGATGGCCAACATAATTTGAAGAAGATCTAAGGGATTGAAAAAAAACATGTTACTGACACATCAGCTGAGGAAGGTTAAAGTGGCAAAATTGACAAAGGAGATTAAGCGGAAAAATATGATGGATGGAATTAAAATAGTTTACTTATCTATTTAAGAGACTAGGATTTGAAGGAAACTATAGTGATATTGCATGAACAAGCTTCATGCATGTCTGATCAGAGTGGTTGAGCAGAACTGAACTATAGAGATTACCGAGCATCAAAAAGCTATAACTGAGCGACACTAAGTTACTAAATATTGATAGAAATAGAATTGATATATTGATCAGAGGATTTGAATGAGCTTAACATAGATCTGATAATCTGCAATTGAAGTTATGTTGTAATCAAATCAACTGCTATTACATTTTAACCATTGTAAATAGAGAAATCTCTTAACATAGTGGACTAGAAAGTCTTGTAATGTCATTCATAGAGTGTACATTTTTTATCCTGTCAACCCCATAGTGAATGATGGTTGGATGATAACGGTTGGTCTAAAATCCTATAACAAGGTCACACCTCATAGTGTGTTTGTAACCTTTAAGAGGGTTGGGTCTTCATCAACCTCACTTCAGAAGAGTGAACAATTTTTGGATTGCCGGTCCTAGGTGATTTTTCTCTTCATAGGGTTTCCATGCCAAATCTCTTGTGTTATGTGTTGATTGTGATAATTATTTGTTGTCATACTTTACATGTTGCATATTGGATTTGATCGGTAATCATTATATGTTATTAACTGGTAATCGATAAAAGCATAGATAGAATACTATTTTACTTTACCAAACTACAGAAGTTTTAGTAAATTATTTTTGGATATACATTTTGTGATTGGGAATGTGGATAACTGATTCACCCCCCACTCAGTTATTCTAACACTTTGTTGTAGGTCTTTTGTTTTCTTTTTGAAGTCATTTTGTATTGGAAATTTGGGATTTGTCCCTTCTATTGATTGTTCCTTTTTGGGATAGTTAGTTGTGCTCTTGGTCTTCCATGCCTATCTCTATTTCTCTTTGTTAAAGGATTTTGAGGCCCCTTCAAAACCCATTTTTATCGTAATAAAAAACACTCTTTAGGTCATCTAGGCTTAAAGTTCTTTTTATATTTCTTCACTCTCTTAGGACACTTAGATGCAAAATGACCATATTCTTGACATGTCCAACATTTAAAGATTTTCTTACTTTCTAGTTCTCTCTTCACAAGCAAGGAAATTCCTTCTTCAATCTTTCTATCTTCTTCATTCTTAGATCTATTGCTACTGGCATAATCTCCACTAAAACTTGCACTTCTTGACAAAGTAGGGTGAACACTAAGTGCGCTAAATGCAATTTCAATCCTAGGAAAATCTCCAAATTATCTCAAACTTATCTCCGTTTCTTCCAATCTTCCAAGAAGAGTCTCTCTAGTGAATTTTTTAGTACAAGGTATGACTTGTTCAATCATCTATGCTATCTTCTTAAATACTAGGGTCAAATTCTTCAATATCTTCCTTATAATTTCATCTTCATTTTTTTTTCCTTCACAAGCTTTGATGCCTGCAACAATCTCTAATATTTTACCAATATAGCTTCTAAGAGATTCATCTTCCATCATTTTAGCTTCTTGAAATAAACATATCCAATTTTGTAATCTGATTCTCTTAGCATCTTTATCACCTTCAAAAGTAGATTCCAAAGCTAACCAAATTTCATGAGATGTCTTTAGAGTTTTTACCTAACTATATTCATTCTCAAGAAGAGATGAAAAAATTTCTTCTCTGGCAAGTATATTACACATGAATAGATCTCTTTCTTTCTCAGCGCAATCCTCAATCTTTTCTTCTTCGATGATAGATTTCTCATTCTTTGTAATCAACCAATATCCTAGTCCTAAACATAGCAAATGTGTCTTCATCTTCTCTTTCCAACTATCATAGTTAACTCCATCAAACTTAGGACTTTGTTTTCTAAAGTGACTCGCCATGGATCTCCTTAAGCTGTTAAACTTTTCCTTCAAGGACCCACCGCTCTGATACCAATTGTTAGAAAGTAAAGTCCACCAAGATAACTGAGAGGGGGGGGGGGGGGGGTGAATCAGTTATATGATAAAAACAAATTTTATTAATATTATCATATTTGAAACATGTAATCAACATAAACAACATGTTGGCACACAAAAATGTAGACACAAATTCAACAGGGAAGTATTTTAATACCCAAATATTTTATGCTCCTATATCCTGAATTATTATAAATCCTAATATTTACCATACACTTACGTAAATATGAAGAATATTTAGGATAAAATATTTGAATAATTATCATGATTATAAATATTTTTTTCAAATAGCATAGTTCTAGAATTTATTTATGCTTTAATGTTGTTTTTAAAATTTAAAATTGTAAAATAATTGTTCTTGCTTAATTACCCTAAATAGATAAAATATGGTTGTAATAATGTTTTGATTTAAATAGCTTGGGAAATTTCCTATAAAGTATTTTTAAAGTGAATTAAAATAAAATATCATTGTGCAAAAGCGTGGTGAGAGAGAGTTGAACATTCAACCTCTCGAGCCAGCCCCTTAACTACCCTAACTACTCATTCCCCCTTTTAACCAATTGCTCTATTATATTCCTTGAAAATAATTGTTAGGGTGAAAAGATATAATTATAATGCTTTTACCCTATAGTAATTTAAAAAGATAATACTGTGATTGATCTTTCACGTTAAATGTTTTGAGATATTGAAATATTTTCCTTTTTACCTTATGTAAATATTAGTTGATCTTTAGGGTAATATTTATTTTTCATAAAAAGTGATGGGTTTCAGTTAATGTAATTTTTCCTAGAAAATTAATTTACCCTAAAAGGTGAAATATATTTTATGTTTCTCATAAAATGGAATTGTAAAGGGATATTTTTATTTTAAAATATATTCTTTTCACCTTATGATTATTCTTGGAAATATTTATTAGGGTGAATTATATACTCTTAGGATTACTTTTGAAAGGATATGTACTTTTTAATTATGCTTTTACTTTATAAAGATGAATATTTGAAAGCACATAATGAACAAGGGTTTTACTTGAGATTTATAATCACTGAAATGCCCTAACAATGCAAATATATCTTTGTCACATGTTTTTAAGATTATTATTTTAAAATAAAAATGAGACTACATTATAAGAATTCCTTTCTATGAAGTTACATTATATTAATCCCTAGGAATGAAGAATTAAATTAAGTTCTCCTAAGGGTTAATTTTTTTTATCAAAATCAAGTTTTGATAGAATATTTTGTTGGAATTAGGAGAGATAGGGTACTAAGAGGGGAGGAGTGAATTAGTGCCCACAAAAACTTTAACACTTCAACCTTTCAAATCTATAACAACAAATAGTGGTAACCTTCCAAAATAACTTGTATCTAATACATGTATCATTCATCCATTCAACTTGTGAAAGTAAACAACATGAAATAAACAATATAACAGTCCCATAACACAAGTATTTTGGTAACGAAGAAACCCTTGTTAGAAGGTAAAAACTACAGTGGGGATGACACCCACAAATTTTTCACTACTACAGATAGAAAAGGTTTTCCTGTTAGGGCTACAAGTTTTGATCACTTCTGGTGATCTTACCCTGTTAGGAGTAACATATTAGATCAGCTAGATCTACCTAGTGATAGGATTTTAGCAACACTACTTGAGTGTGCACTCAGTTAAGAGATTTACAAAAGACTGTCAAGTCTACTCTATTAAGAGATTTAACCAAAACTCTATTACAATTGTTAGAAAGAAATAGGTAACTATCTACTAATGACAACTTAATTGTCTGATACAGATCAATAAAGTACTAATAAAATATCACCTTTACTATGATGAATCTCTGCTCCAAACTACTTGGTAAGCCTGCTCTGATTCTTCTTAATCTGATAAACTTCTAAATTATGTTATGCTCTGTATGTCAACTGATAATCTTGAAGGTTGGCTAGAACTTCAAGTGCTTCTTTGCTCATACATCGGTTCACCCACACCAAAAATGATGTAACATACAAAATATATAGCATACAACATTATGCCACTTATACAAAATTAGGTTTACAAATCTTAGACAAAACCCTAAGATCTACGGTGTACAAAAATGACCTAGATCAAACTATTACATAGAATCTTCATTGTATCTTAACAATAAATTATTCTCGATCTTGGTAATACATTTTTGGATCTGTTGTAACTATTTTCATAGAAGAATGTGCCATTCCTGATTACTATGCCATTTCCTATGATCCTCGGTAAACACTGTAAAAATTGTTCGGTGTTTATTCTGATGCTTGGTGTTTACTATCGCTTGATATCAGTGTCTACTAATGCTCGGTAAACTATTTGATGCTTGGTGTATATACTTAATTGACAAGCCTATTTTTCTTATAGTTACTGACTAGCTTCATATATGTAACCGACCAATATCTTTGATAACCTTTGATACTAATGACAACCTTTAATTCTCAATTAGAGATAACAATCTCCCCCTTTGGCATTAGTATCAAAACTTGAATGTATATAGACCTTATGTCTCAAAACTTATATCTTTGCCATATACATATACAAATCAAAAATTTCTAAATACTCCCCCTCAGTGCATGCTCCGGTAATGTGTAGTATACTTAGAAAAAATGTACATATTTGGCATATACATTGATTTCCCCCTTTTTGATATTAATGCCAAATACAAAAATGGTATACTTACAGCTTGTCAAAAATGTGCTAATGGGTTTTCTTTAGTGACTCAAAGAGGTTTTCCCATTCCTCTTTCAAGTTGGTGAGTGCAAGGTGCTCAAGACCGACTTGTGCATGCATGTCAAAGATGTTCTCCAACACATAAATCTCTGGTGTTGCAACAAGTTGTTCTGCTTTGACAATATGTTTCTAAAAAATTTTCAGGTATGGAAGGAGTTCTGTTTGCAACTTAGTAACCTGATCAATGATCTGCTCTTCTTATTTCTTGAGATCTGCTATCAACTGCCTGAGTTCTTGAACTCTGAGTATGTGCTTAGCAATAGCTTGTGGCTCAGTTGTAGCTGCTAGTGCACTGACTATGATTTCATTTTCAAGTGATTTTCTCTTTTCATCAATCTTAGTAGTGAATGTTCCAATAGTACATAGCTTCAGTAAAAATTGACAAATTAACTAAGTTATTGATTTGATCTCGGTTATTACCTCAGCTAGTTTGACCTTGTTAATTGCCACTTCTTGGCTGATTCTTTCTACAAGTTTTTTTTGAATCTTGGATTCTACCCTTTCTTTAATTCACTTGTTAGCATCAATGTCTAGGGTATTTATCTTCTTAGTAAGTAAAGCAAGTTGATCTATAATAGGAGTATCTTCATCAATGTTCACTTTAGGTACTACCTGTTATAAGATATCCCTAACATCCAATAATATTTCTTTGTGTTTAGTCTCTTGCTTCAACTTCTCTTGTGCTGCTTTTCTTGTACATAATTCCCCATATTTGCTCAATTCCTCAAGGCTAAGGGTCCTCGGGTCACACTTTGGTATTATAATCACTTCATCTAGAGTGACTGACCCTTTTCCTTTACCCTTCTTTTTCTTTTTCTTCTTGGGCTCTTTTTCTATAACAATAATAGCCTTTTCATTTGTTGCCCTTGGTGTATTGTGTCTGGTACACACATTATCATCCTTTTTCTTCTCATCAGTAACCTGTGTGTCGGTGGACTGAGTCAAAGCTTTTGAAGTTGTGTTTGGTGGGGTCACCTCTATTTCTTTTTGCTCTTCCTTATTCTCTATTTTTGATTTATTGGCCTCTGTCTCTTTAGGCTTGTTTGTCTCGGTAGGAGGTTCATTGCTTGGTTCCCCAGTTGTGTCTTGTGGTCACTTGGGGATAGAGCATTCAGGTTTTTCCTTAGATAGAATTTCAATAGCTTCAGCTAAAATTGGAAGCTCACCTGGTAAAGATGTGATTGCACATTCGGTAAGTGGTGCCTCATCTCGTGCATGTGTAGGTTCAACATTCACATCCTCATCATTTTCCCTGTCATCAAGATCACCGTTGGTGATGTCCTCAATGAGTACATCATTATCATTTTTATCTGGGATCTGGATCTCTGCAAGATCTGATGCATCCTATGAACTATCATGAATCTCTTGCACAACTGTAGTATCAATTACCTTGGTAACTGATATATCTTCTTCTTTCTTCTTTTGTGCAGAATCATCTTCAATAAAAATTCCTTTTCCTTTTGACTTGTGTCTCTTCTTAGACAAATTCTGAAAAGCAATTTTCTTCTTGTGTTCTTTCACAACAAGAATGGATGTCCAAATAAGTTGACCTGATTTGTCAAGATCTATAAGGTTCTCATCTAGTACTTGCATAGCTTAGGTTTTTATTGGAAATATTTGCACTAATGATTCCATAAGTTATTTTATCTCTTCCATAGATAAAGTTGGTGCTACCGAAGCTAGGAGTTGTTCTCTCATTTTCTTCTCAGTTTCTAGTGCATAAGTCCATTTCTAGTTTATTCTTTCTTCAAGTGCAATTGGGAGTTGTGTATAAAACTCTATTGGAACTCTTTTGAAATGTACCATCATCTGGATGACAACTTCCTCTATTTTATTTTGATCTTCAATTGACATTTTGTCAAATATTTTAAGTTCTAGGTCTGAGATGTCTCCATTCTCCAATATGTCCTCAATGACATCATCAATTGAATGTTTCTTGTTATTGAAAATATTGAATTGTCCTTAATTGTTTTCTTCCTTTTCATCCTCTAAATCTCCCTTGCCTCTTATCAATTTTCTTCTCTTTTTCTTTGGTGGCTCAGCTACAACCTTGGGTCCTTTGTTTGCATATGTCTTTGTTGGTGTAGAAGCCTTTCATTTTATTACCTTCTCAGCTACCTTCTTCTATGGTGGTGAAGTTGTAGTGGATGACCTTGTGTGTGCACCTATCTGTATCAGTGACTACCTCTTCTTTGGAGCTTTAGTAGGAGGAACTAGTGTAGCTTCTTAATCTTCTTCAGATTCGGTCTCCTCACTGTCATAAACCTTATCAGCCAATATTAACTGACCTTTGGTTTCCTGTTCAACTGGTGGCTCCTTAGATGAGTCTGCATCCTTCCCAAATCTCTCAGATAAAAACTTTTTCATCTTTTTAGACTTCCTTGTCATTTTATTAATGACCAAACCTGTCTTGATTCTAGACTTAGCTTCTTCATAGGTTCCAAACCTAGTGGCCTTGGGGTCTTTTGGTAATGATAGTAGTGCCTGTATTGATTTCAATCCAAAATCATAATCCATTTCATATCCCATAGGCACTAGCCATTTGATTCTCAGTTCAACTACTTTTATCATAGTGTGGTCTGTGTTCACTAAGAAACAAATATCCATTGCATATTTATCGACCAATTCATCAGGAATTATACTTCTTAAATTCATCTTCACTTTAAAATCATCAAAATAACTATTTATTACATTCTCAGCTTTATCTCCTAGACCTTTCATAATATCAAATATTTGTGAAGTGATCAGTTTCTCATCTGCCCATTTAGTGTGACCGACTGAGGGAAAGAATTTCTGAAGATAGAAAAATAGACATACAAGTAGTGAACTTACAGGTGTTGGACTTTTGTGACCTGATGGTTTTCATATTTTCTTCAACCTATCTTAGTAGTATCTCGGCGAGGTCTATCTGATGATCCTTCTTTATCAATTTGTAAGCCATATCTATTGCACTGCATGGTACACTATTTGACCTGCTCGACTGAAAGATTTTATAACCAATGACATGTGCTGTGAACTTCACTTTAGGATCCACAATGGATGAAATATTTAATGCTCTACCATCCCATGTTGCGGTAGTGTTCTTCTCAACTTTAGCTTGTGCAGTGCTTCGAAATGCTTTGACCTTGTCAGCAGTCGAGTAACCGGTAACCCTGCTAATCATTCTTTTTGTGACCTTGATCAGTCTGTCTAGCTAGAATGTGCCCTCATGGTAGTGACTCAACACAACCCTAATCCATTCATTCTTAAAATCCTTTAGAAAAGCTGGGGCATGAGTAAGACCTAGTGTCTCAACCAATTTGTGCTCTGGTTTCAGCTTTATATTTTCATCAAAAAGAGCCTGAAACGCAACATACATATCAAAATCTCCAATTTTCCCAATTATATAGTGTATCTACGAACATATATCTTTCATCAACAAAACCCTAGGTGGGATGCTAGAAAAATCTCCCACTAAATCCATTTTGCTTGCAACTTTTGGGTGTAACTTATAAGGTGGGTCCTTATAACTTGCTGACACTATTAAATTAACTTCTTCATCCACAACTTTAGATGAACTCATAGTAGATGCCATTTCTACAAACTAGGTTTTCAGATAAGTATGAGAAAAGTGCTCGGTAGGGTTTCAAATTACTCGGAATGTATTGAAGAGTGTGCTCAGTTTGATCTATAACTGCTTGAATTTGTGTGAAAGATTCTTGCTCGAACTTTCTCTGTGAAATCTTAGCTCTCTAAAATCACAATGTGAAAAATGAACTCTGTATTCCGCATATTTATAGAATTTTTGATATTCCTGCTCAAAACTTTATGCATTAAATGCTTGACCTACTTTCCAGTTCATGACAACTGTCATCTTGGTTAACAAAATACTTCTTTTCTCAGTTGATACTGTTATTCGGTTAACCTTGAATAGTGATTATCAATGGGTAACCAATGCTCGGTCTAACTTTTACTAACTGTATAACTTTGTTAGCTCAAAACATATAAACCATAATGCATCTTCATTCATGCAGATTTGGTATGTGCACAACATATATAGGGAATTGTATGTAAAATGTGATCATTTTGAAATGTTAGTCCCATACATACCTATATCACCTTTACTGGAGGAACCAATGTCACCCAATCCAGTGGACGGGGTTTCACTGACAACATTACTTAACTCAACATTCTCATTAAATGCCTTTCTCCACATAGTGTTCCTTATCTTCATGATGTTTGTAGTAGTGTTTCCACTCTCAAATACATGATTTTCCTCTGGTGCTCAGTCTCTACAATCCTTGTTTAAGTGAGTGACTTTATGACAATGCATACATGCCATTCCAGTGCTTGTCCAACTTTTTGATTGTCTAGCCCATCTTTTCCTATTACAGTTTGTTGCAATGTGCCCATAGCTACCACATGCAACACAGTTAGCCCATGTGTTATAATCCCAAACATAAGAGTTACCTTGTCTCTTTGGTTGATAAGGCTTGCACTGTGTTTTCTACTTAGGAGTCCATACTTGTTTCATCTTAGCCTTACACTCTTGTGCAGTGTGTCCATGTTTCTTACAAGTGTAGCATAACTTCTCCATAGTAGTATTGTTAGCAATATCATTCTATTTATCTCTACACTCATAATCTTGGTGACCATACTTACCATAATAATAGAAATAACCATTGAACTTAGGAGTGACAAGAGGTTTACCTTCTGCTTTTCTTCTACACACATTAGATGTATGTCCCAGTTTGCCACAGTGATAACATGTCCACACTTTAGGCCTTTGATTTTGATTGTTGTTGACTTGTTCAGCTTGTTGTGATGATTCTCCTTCGCCGGTATAGCCTAGACCATCTTTACTCCCAAATCTTCTTTGATTAATCAAAAAGTCATCAATCTTCTTAGAACTATCCTCAGCCAATTTCTTCATTTCATTGTGTTGCTATTGAGTTTTCACTTCATTTCTCAGCTTCTCATTCTCCTCTCTGAGTCTTGCAACTTCTTCAAGTTTTCTTGACAATTCTCCATTCACTCAGTTGACTTCTTGATTCGCAACCATCATTTGATTGGATGTTTGAAAGTGGCAATCAGTGAGTCTTTGTATTTCACTTTCTTTTGTTTGGAGTTGTTCAGTTGTTTGTCTTTGGTCTTCAATAGCTAGATTTATTTCTTGTTTAGCCTATCTAGCATTTTTCATTATCTCTACCATTCTCACCATCTGAGATTCTTGACCAATTTGTAGTGCTTTCAATTGTTCGATTAAGCGCTGATTCTTTTTAGATAAATCAGATATCAAGCTTTCAGATCCATCAGAAATCCTTCCAGAACTAGATCCACTATGATAAAAAAAGTTATCAATAGCTTCTTCATGATAACTGACTTCATTTTTCAAAATAACTAGGTTCTTCCTTTCAACCAACATTTTCTTCAGTTTATCCTTAGCTTGCTTATACTATTCCACAAACATCTACATCTGAATCTTCTGGTTCTTAATAGTCTTATCTAACTTATACCTCTCCATGACTTAGATCTTTTACCCTTCAGTGGTTAAAATGTTAAATAAGAGAATTGTGCTCTGATACCAATTGTTGGAATTAGGAGAGATAGGGTACTAAGAGGGGAGGGGTGAATTAGTGCCCACAAAAAATTTAACACTTCAACCTTTCAGATCTATAACAATAAATAGTGGTAACCTTCCAAAATAACTTGTATCTAATACATGTATCATTCATCCATTCAACTTGTGAAAGTAAACAACATGAAATCAAAAATATAACAATCCCATAACATAAGTATTTTGGTAACGCAGAAACCCTTGTTAGAAGGTAAAAACTACAGTGGGGATGACACCCACAAATTCTTCACTACTACAGATAGAAAAGGTTTTCCTGTTAGGGCTACAAGTTTTGATCACTTCTAGTGATCTTACCCTGTTAGGAGTAACATATTAGATCAGCTAGATCTACCTAGTGATAGGATTTTAGCAACACTACTTGAGTGTGCACTCGGTTAAGAGATTTACAAAAGACTGTCAAGTCTACTCTATTAAGAGATTTAACCAAAACTCTATTACAATTGTTAGAAATAAATAGGTAACTATCTACTAATAAAAACTTAATTATCTAATACAAATCAATAAAGTACTGATAAAATATCACCTTTACTATGATGAATCTCTACTTTGAACTATTCGGTAAGCCTGCTCTGATTCTTCTTAATCTGATAAACTTCTGAATTTTGTTCTGCTCTGTATGTCAACTAATAATCTTGAAGGTTGGCTAGAACTTCAAGTGCTTCTTCACTCATACATCAGTTCACCCACACCAAAAATGATGTAACATACAAAATATATAGCATACAACATTATGCCGCTTATACAAAATTAGGTTTACAAATCTTAGACAAAACCCTAAGATCTACGGTGTACAAAAATGACCTAGATCAAACTATTACATAGAATCTTCATTGTATCTTAACAATAAATTATTCTCGATCTTGGTAATATTTTTTCTGATCTATTGTAACCATTTTCATAGAAGAATGTGCCATTCTTGATTACTATGTCATTTCCTATGATGCTCGGTAAACACTGTAAAAATTGTTCGGTGTTTATTCTGATGCTCAGTATTTACTGTCGCTTAGTATTGGTGTCTACTAATGCTCGGTAAACTATCTGATGCTTAGTGTATATACTTAACCGGCTGGCCTGTTTTGCTTATAGTTACCGACTAGCTTCATATATGTAACTGACCGATATCTTTGATAACCTTTGATACTAATGACAACCTATAATTCTCAATTAGAGATAACATATTTATAGGGTATTGTAGACACCTAAAATGCCTTTGCCAAATAAAAATATTTTATTTTGAAAAAACCCTTGATGACATTATCATTAGTTAATTAATTAATTAGTTTTTATGCCATTATCCTCTCCTATTTTAATTAAAGATTCCCTCCCAAAAGTATTTAAATCAAATTTGAATGATTTTCCCCCTATTTATTAATCATTATTTAATAAATAATGTCAGAATCCTTAAATAAATTAAATATTTATTTAAACCCTAAAACCCTAGAAATATTCTAGAAAACTATAAACCTATCTAACCTTTCCTAATCCCATCCTAAACATACTTAGAGGGTGATTCCTAACCCTCTTAGTCTAAAACACCCTCCTTTGACTTCTTGTCAAACCCCCTCATTAATGAACCTTAAAGACTCATTAATGGCTCCTTACACCCTCATTATGGCTCTTACATCCTCATAATGGAGCCCATGTCTCCTCTTCCATCTTTGTTCCCTAAGCACACTTCCCCAATGTTGCTCACACATGTGTGAGCAACCTTTAACCCTCATCCCCTTAACCATACCTCTAACTCAACCCCAAAATTTCCCTCCTAACCCAAGCTCTTAGGAAAATCCTATAAATACTCCTCCTTCTAAGAGAAAATTATTATCTTAGTTTTTATCATTCATGCATTGTTATCATGCTCATTTACTTCTAGATCATATTAGCTTAAATCCTAATTGTTAGATTTAGTTCATTTCTAAGCTTTCTAACTCACATCTTAGCTTAGTATAAATGGATTAACATAGTTTATTTTATTTTTTTCATATAATATTCATCACATCATATTCATATTTGGATAAAATCAATCTCAGTATAAGAATTCTAAGCTCAATCTGCATTTTAGCTTCATTAGTCTCATTGGGGCTCTAGGAGAAAATTAGGTGTTCCATACCTAATTTTTTGCCACTATGGGGTTCTCATGGTCCCTAATTAATCCTAAACATTCCTAATCTGAATTAGGGACATACTCCTAGTGTTTTAAGAGCACACCCACATCCCTAAAGCGAGAGAAAATCAAATGGTGACAAGGTGCTCCCATTTAAACTCTATCTGAAGTGTCTTTGCAAATAGTTTTACTATATGTTAGGAATATGATTTTAGGACTAATGTTTTAATGTCTACGCTTGTTATAAAAAGGTTAGGTTTTCTCTGATCACATTTTGGCATGCCCGGTGGGACTCCCCAATGCTTCAAAACTGCCTTTTTAGGTTTTTTGAGCTAAATAAACCACTTTTTTGACAAATCTTGTCCTATCTAGGTTAATTATCACACAATTAAAATCCATGGAATTTTTTTTTTCATACTATAGGTGCCCAATACTTGTACTAGGGCTTCCCAATACTCATATGGGACTTTTACATGCATTTTAGGCCTATTTTAAGTGTATTGGCCCTCTTTACTCATACAGGGAGTCAAAATGACTTGTATGAGCCATCATCCTCACTCGCATGAGTAAATGCATCAAAATAGCCTACCTTGTTTACTCATATGGGAAACAAGGGGCATGTGTAAGGCCTTAAACTTGGCTTGAGTTAGTTTTTAGGGTTTATTGGGCCCTTCTGGTGCCTCTGGACTGCAAGTTTTCAATTTTTGACTCCATGTTTTGGAAGAACTCATTGGGAGGAAGAAGATAACTAATCCACTAAATCCTTAAGTCTAATCAACTATTTTTCATGTTTAGGAACCAAAACACTTCGTTTATTGGGCTTAAAATAAACTCTAATTCACTCTCGAATGCCTAAACATCAAGAAATGTGTGCATCTTTCCTAAATGAATAAAAAATAATCATAATCAATCCTAAATAAATAAAAATCACTTATGATGTTTCATTTTGGATAAAAATACATTCATTCATTCAAATCTAAGTGATTTTAGGGTTTTCATGCAATCTAGTAACACTTCAAGTTTTGGATGCTTAAGAAGGATTAGAAATATGCATATCAATCCTAATCCATCCTAAATGTTCCTAAATCAATCCCAATTCATTTTTCTTGGTTAAAAAAATTTATTTTTCAAAATCTTGAATTTTTTCAAAGTTTCATGCATTCATAAAGCATCTAGGAACACCTCTTTTGGGCCTAAAATTGAAATTATAAAGCACAAAATCTTGAAAGTCCCTAAAGAAATCAAAGTCAAATCAAATGTATTTTTCTTAGATTCCTAAAGAAAACACAATCTTGAGTGAACAAGTTGAAAATAAAGCATTCTTCATCTCATTCCAAAATTCAAATCAAGATCCTAAAAGAGAAAACATAATCTTGACTGCAAAAGGTAAAGAACTTGCAATCTTTTTAAAGTTTTCTTGTTTTCAAAAGAATGAATATATCAAAATCATGAACACAAGTGTTAGAAATCCTTCATTTCAAACTCACTAAATCAATTTGGAAAATAACTCTTCATGGTGTGATTCTAAGAGTTTTCAATTCTGTAAAATCCTTGTTAACTAAGTGATGTAAAAAAAGTTGAACTTGGACGAGTTCACTTGTTTTACTTCTAGAGAAGCCTATCCAAAGAGAAAAAAACTTCCCCTTTGGAGAACAAATTCAAACTGGTACTTCCCAGGTTGGTATAGAAATAAAGCATTGAGAAAATTCTCGCTTCATCCCCTCAACCTTGGGCGATGCGTGTTGATGGTAGCCTGAGGTAGGTGAATATCCCTACTATTTCAGCATGGTCAACTAGGCTCTTAAGTGAGTCATGCATGTATAAACCATTTAGGAGGACACCACAGACCAAATTAGATACCTATTAATTAGAGGATTCCCGATCTAGTCCTAAAGGTATCAAAATATTTGTGCAAGAACCAATCCAAGTGGTTTCTTGGATCACCTTAAGACTACTCACCATCTATATTCCTTTTATGGATACCAAGCTATGAGCAAAGATTTTAATACTAGCCTTTTCTTAGGTAGTTCATGTTTGAAGTGTTTTTAAAGTTACAAACTCAGTGCAATAAATTTTTTGAACATACACAAATGAAGAGTTCTACTTACAATTCTTTTTCCATGTCAATCCAAATCCTCCAAAATCTAGAAGTCATCCAAGCTTGCAGAATCTTGTCATCCTAGTCTTCTAATCATGGTCTTCCTATCATCCCACATCTTTCATGTCCATTTTTTTCCTCCTTTCCTCCCCATATCCTATGATACTAGAGTCATCTTGGTCATCCCCCCATCCCCTTTCTTTCTTCATCCAGAGTCAGTCTTTCCTCCTATCTTGAGCCAAATCTGATCCTAGTCTGAGCATCTTAGTCATCCTAAATCTGAGCTTTAGTCTTCCAATCTATCTTCATCCTTCATCCCTATCCAACTCATCCACAAGTCAGCATGTCTCAAAACTATTATGATAAGTTTGGTTATTATATCTCTTCTCTTATTCCATCCTCTCTCAATGATGATGAAGGTCTTATTAATCATGATGAGTAGTTTTCAAACTTTAGAAGGCTTGCTCCAAACATCCTCCAGAATCCAATCATTCCTCCATCCTATCCTAATGATGATGAAAGTCTTGTTGATCATGATGAGTACTTTTAAAACCTTAGCAAGCTTACTCCAAACATCCCCTAGAATCCTATAATTCCTCCAAACTATCTTATTATGCCTTCAAGCATATCCACTAGTTCTCCTTATCATACCTTTGACAAGGGAAATCCACTATCTTATTCATCCACACCTTCTTCCTATATTGAGCCTACATATCCTTGATATACATCCTTCATACCTCCATCTCCTTCTATGGTCATATCCCAAACACCATCTTTCCACAATAACACTACCAACTACATCCCTTATCCAAGTCCATCATCTCCTTATCCTCCAACCCATTTTCAAATGCAAGATCCTAGTCTTCCAATCCATTATCATGATCTCCCATCCTATCTTGATTCTCCATTCGCTATATCCTATCTCAATCCAACATCTTCCATTCTTACCTACATTGCCACAAATCCTCTTCCACAAGAAGAATACATCCCTCAATCCTCTTCATATCCCATATCTCAATCCATCACCCCTACCCCACTAGTTAGCCAATCTAGTTGACAAGCTTCCTCTATGCCTATCTATGTGAACTATCTAGTCATGCCATGCTCCAATTCCTCTTCTACATCATCATCCCCCAAACCAAGCTCACCATCCACCACGTCACCTTCATTTGTGTACTATCCTAGTTCCCCATATTATACACATTTGGATCCCTCACCTCAACCTCTATCATGAATGTCTCCAAGGAGTTTCACATAGAAGCCAATGAAAAATCCCTCTCCTAAAGCTGATGAGCCATGCCATCTCAATCCTTTATATGAAGTCACCAGTAATTAGGCCCATCCATCTCCTACATCCATCATTCCTCCTCCATTACTCTCATCTATCATCCTTCTTCCATATACCCAACTTATTTATCCACTTCCATCTCCTAGCATTATTGAGTCCTTCCCATTTGTTGATTCCATCCAATTCCCATCCACATCTCCTCCTAGAATGATCCAAAGACCATCAAATGAACCTCATGAGTTCACCCTTCTTCCCTCTATCACAATTATGGAGTCTCCCATCCTTTCATCCATACCATCTAAAGAATCCATCTATACATCCTACATCACTCTATCCACACCAATCCAATCTAGTGAATATCTTCTCCAACAACATGTTGAAGTATCCAATAAGTCAAATCAAGATCCTATCCCTTCACTTCCTCTATTGCATAATCCATTTCTTCCATCCCCTCCAATCCAATATCCTATCATCCTAATTCCTCTAATCCAAGATCCTATCATCCCAATTCCTCCAATCCAAGATCATATAATCCCAATTCCTCCAATTCAAGATCCTACCATCCCAATTCCTCCAATCCAAGATCCTACCATACCAATTCCTCCAATCTAGGATCCTATCATCCCAATTTCTCCAATCCAAGATCCTACCATCCCAATTCCTCCATCTCAAAATATATTACCATATCCCACTCCAAGTTAAGATCCTATCATCCCATCCTCTCCACTTGATAATCCTCCAATCCAAACTATCCCACTACATCACTCTATACCCTAGGTCGACATACATTTTTCAAGGAAAGCCCACACAAAGAAGAAGAAATTACTTTCATATCCCCCACACTAACACCTAAAATTGGATGTTTATCTTATTCCCCAAGTCATAAATATCCTTGCTTGGATAAAATTCTCAAGAAATGGAATTATTAAGGCAAAGTCCTAGGTTCCCATGAACAAGGAAATCTTGATCCTGTTCAAGACAAGAAACATCCAAAATCATGTGGTATCGGTCACACATCTGAAGAAAATTCCTCCAAAAATGTTGGTACAACTAAAGGCAGATTCAAGCATCCTTCCCAAAACACCATTACCTCTTCCCATTATACCTTGAAATAATACAATGACATTCCTCCTCCTTGATCTTTGCAACCCAAGACAACCTATCACATTCCTCCTTCATCCTTCAAATCCATTTTGGGTCCCTATGTCCCAAAATCTACTAGCCCGTATCCTCGACATACCAAATCCATTTTGGGGCCTTACATCCCAAAATATCATCCCCCATCTTATCCTACTCAATCCTTCATCCAAAATCCAAACACCCCTAGTCAGGATCAATAAAGGCACATCCCCATATCTCCTATCTGCCACTCTCCTTCCATCTCTCCATCCACATCTCATCCATCCCACACTTCTCCTCATATCCCTTCTAATGCTCCTTGTAATTTGAATTCTATATCAAAAATTCATGAAGGAAAAAATCCACAAGGATCCAAAGATTTCCATGTCCACTCTAAAAGACATGCTCAAGCAAAGAAAAATCTAATGAAGAAATCCAATGCATCCCAGTGGCCACAAAGGCCCATCAAAGAAAAAGAAAAATCTGATGCATCGCAATGGCCACAAAGGCTCATCAAAGTAAAAGAAAAATCCAATGCATTCCAATGGCCAGTAAGGCCCATAAAAGAAAAATAAAAATCCAACGCATCCCAATGGCCATAAAGGCCCATCAAAGAAAAAGAAAAATCCAATGCATCCCAATGGACACAAAGGCCCACCAAAGATAAAGAAAAAACTATGTAGATCCCAAAGAAAAAAGATGCAATGCATCTAAAAGAAACATCCTCAATGGCATCAAAGGTTACTAATCCACTAGCTACTCATTCCCCTCCTCCATCTTCTAAATCTATTTTGGGTCCCTATGTTCAAAAATCTCCTAGAAAAAATCCTCCATCATATCCACATCTACCATCAATCTCTCATCCACATCATCCACCTTCCTCACAACATGTGCCAATATTGGTCCTCACAACATCTCCCTATCATGCTCACTTTCCATTATCCCATCTAGGAACTTTCTACCACCATGTCTCTCATCCCATGCATATCTCCCATCTCCCCCATCTAATCCAAGCCTTTGCATAATCCATCCATCCTAAGAAGGTTGTACCAACATCCAATCAGTACGGAAAGTCAGCAACAAATCAAAAATTTGACAACAAATCAGAAAGTCAATAACAAATCAGAAAGTCAGTGAAAAATTAGAAAGTTAGCACCAAACCAGAAAAAGTTAGCAAAAGTCAAAAGGTCAAAAAATCAAGAAAAATATCAAAAAATAAAAGAAAATAAAAATAATCATTCAATGGTGAAAACTTGGCAATTCAAGGACCTTGAAAAAGTTCCATGATGAAAACCTGGTAAATGGGCATCATTTGTAATCCTCCCCCCCAATTCCTTTTTTCAATTGGGGGCAATTCCCTTCTAGCACATCCTATCCAACATTTCCTCCATCTCATTTATCTCTCACCTCCTTCATCCTCCTTTCGATCTTGATAACAAAATAGAGACCACCAAGTACACATGATTTTGGGTACCTTTCAACATATGTCTTCCTATCACATCTTTTAGCTACCTATCCTCTATCCACTGACTATCCTAGCTTCCATCTACCTTCCACATCCTCTTGTCATCTTATTTTCCATCCAATTGTACCACCACCAAATGCCTCTGAATGCAAGAGACTATCCTAAGTAGGGGCATCTTATTCCATGGTGACATATTCCTTGGAGACCCATCCAAATCCTTATCTTCTATCTCCCCATCCAAAATATTCCTATATCCAAATCTATATCTTCCTCCATCCAAATCCTTATCTTCCATCTCCCAATCCTTATCTTCCTCCATCCAAATCCTTCAATCCCTCAACAATCCTAAATCCTCGGTATCCCTAAGAATTCCTATATCCAAATCCGTGAGCATTCTTCTATCCAAATCCTTTATTAATCCTCTATCCAAATCTCCTAGCATTTCCTCTATCCACAATCTTAAGAATTTCCTCTATCCAAATCCCTAAGAAAAATTATCTATCCAAATCTCCTACCATTCCTCTATCCAAATCCTCAACAATTCCTCTATACACATCTTTTCCTCAGGATTTCCTCCATCTTTCCATCACCTGGATCTTCCTTTGTCATTGGTATCTAGCTACAGGCTACCCCCATGGAATATAATGCCATATCATCCATATCAAAACATTCTTCCAGCAATCTTCCAGCATCTGTAAATCCTATCCACATCCTCTAGCTATCCAAAGTCCAACATTAAGTCAAGCCATCCAATCACATCCTTAGTCTTGATCCTAGTCTTGTGGCAAGCCTTGATCTCAATCCAATCATCAACATTAGGATGATTCCTTACCAAATCCATGTCATTTCAAGACACATAATCCATCATTATCCTATCCACCATCAGTCCATGTTGGTTTCCCACCCCAACTAGGGCATCATCTGGCACATCTTTGTAGCTTTGGCTTCATCCCCACATCCCTGTACATCCTATCCTGAGTCTTGTACCCTAGCATCAGTTGTGTCTCAATCATTTGTAAATATGTGTGTTTAGGTCCCATCCTCTATGTCAGTTATCCCTTGAGTCATCATGACCTATCCAACTACGTGATTCAACAATCATCCCTTGGTCCTTTTGAGGTTCGAGTGTCTTAGCTATCTCTTGTCATAGGAATCCTTATCTAGTCATCCACCATCCACTTCATGTAATACCCTTTGATTTTATCAATCCTTATCCTAAATCAAAATAATCCTAGCACTACCCTTTGACTAAGCATTGTCTAGGGAATCTTGTACTTTTCTTTGTAGGCCTCATCATCTCGAGCAAGAGATTGGCATACACTGGCAAGGATCTCATCTTTCGAAGATCAATAGTCTATCTTAGGTTGAAAATCCTATCCTATCTAATCCTACATCAAGAAGAAACAACTCCTCCCAAAAACTTGGTAATCCTCCACCATCCTCAATTTAATCAATCTTCATCCAATGAATCATCATCCATCATCCTACATATGGAAAAAGGTTTGTGAGATACTTGGTATTTCATTTGTTCCTCTGGATCTTTTGTTTATCTTTTAGGTCCTCCTTGGACATATCTCCCCGTACATTGTACATATCGTCACATCTTGTTTTAGATATCCTCCTTAGTCTTGCAATAACATTTGATCATTTGAGCTTGTCCCATCCAACCTTGCACTTCAACAACATCTTTTGTTGACTATCCTTGATCATGTGATTATCCTTGATGCATCATTCTCCACCAAAAAAACATTCTCCTCATCAAATTGGTCCACATAGATGTATCCTTCTGTATGTCTGACCTAAGTAATCAAACTAGGTCTATGACGATGTATCCTTTACCATGTTCAGACCTAATTTCCCCCCAATTAGTCCATCAATCTCTCTCCTTGGAAAATGATGTCTTTTAGAGTTATCACTGTAATCTTGGATTTTATCCTTTTTTTAAATCTTTTATGACTTCTCATTGTCCTCTACTCAAAGTCACCATGATCCTTTATATCATGGTGCACATCGAATGAGGATAATCTAGGGCAAGGTATTTTGATATTTTTCTTGTACCTATGAGTCAGTCATGTGTTTGTGGTTTCTCTAGCATCATTTCCACCATGCCTCCTTCAGGTTTCATGTGTGATGCTAGGACAACCCTTTACATGTTTTTTTTTATGTCAATCCTATGCAACGTTGGTGACAAGGCCTTGAGTTCCTAGTAACCTTGGTAGGTCTCTAGAATTTCTATATCAAACTAGGTTGTGCTCACAAAATATCCAACAGAATGAGCTCCCCAAATCCTCCTCATCCTGCATCATATAGATTAAATCTTGCATCTTGCATCCTTCATATAGCTTCATCCTGCATCATTTAACGCATTTTGCATTCATCCATATTTTCTCTTGGAAGGACATCTTTTTATCCCCCCTTCCTATCTTTCTTCCTCCTTTCCCTTCCTTTATGTGTTATTTTCAAGAAAATTTCACAACGTTTCCTCTTTACGTTATTTTCTCAAGGGGTCACAACTCCTTATCTTCTATTCTAGCCTGGGGCATCTTATTTTCTTATCTTTGACACCACACCACTTGTGGCATTGCATCAACGAGGGGAAAAATGTAGACACCTAAAATGCTTTTGCCAAATAAAAATATTTTATTTTGCAGAAACTCCTGATGACATCATCATTAATTAACTAATTAATTAGTTTTTATGTCATTATCCTCTCCTATTTTAATTAAAAAAATCTAATTAAATAATCCCCCCCAAAAGCATTTAAATAAAATTTGAATGATTTTCCCCCTATTTATTAATCATTATTTAATAAATAATGTCACAATCCTTAAATAAATTAAATATTTAGTTAAACCCTAAAACCCTAGAAATCTTCTAGAAAACCCCAAACCTATCTAACCTTTCCTAATCCCATCCTAAACCTACTTAGAGGGTGATTCTAAACCCTCTTAGTCTAAACCACCCTCCTTTGACTTCTGGTCAAACCCCCTCATTAATGAGCCTTACAGACTCATTAATGGCTCCTTACATCCTCATTATGGCTCTTACAACCTCATAATGAAGCCCATGTCTCCTCTTCCATCTGTGTTTCCTAAGCACACTTCCCTAGTGTTTCTCACACATGTGTGAGCAATCCTTAACCCTCATCCCCTTGACCATACCTCTAAATCAACCCCAAACTCTCATTCCTAACCCAAACTCTTAGGAAAATCTTATAAATACTCCTCCTTCCAAGAGAAAAGCATTAAATTAGTTTTTATCATTCATGCATTGTTATCATGCTCATTTACTTCTAGATCATAATAGCTTAAATCCTAATTATTAGATTTAGTTCATTTCTAAGATTTCTAACTCACATCTTAGCTTAGTATAAATGGATTAACCTAGTTTATTTCATTTATTTTCATATAATATCAATCACATCATATTCATATTTGGATAAAATCAATATTAGCATAAGCATTCTAAGCTCAATCTGCATTTTAGCTTCGTTAGGCTCGTTGGGGGCCTAGGGGAAAGTTAGGTGTTCCATATTTAATTTTGTACCACTATGGGGTTCTCAAGGTCCCTAATTAATCCTAAACCTTCCTAATCTTCATTAGGGACATGCTCCTAGTGTTTTGAGAGCACACCAACATCCCTAAAGCGAGAGTGAATCAAACGGTGATAGCGAGAGTGAATCAAACAGTGATAGGGTGCTATCGTTTAAGCTCTATCTCAAGTGTCTTTGCAAATAGTTTTACTATATGTTAGGAATATTCTGTTAGGACTAATGTTTGCATGTCTATGCTTGTTTCAAAAAATTTAAGTTTTCTCTGATCACAAGTGTATGCAGCCTAAAATGGTCCCCTAGACTTTGGACCCCCATTCATCAATTTATCAATTTCCTGAATCAATGTTTTGCAATATTTTCAATTCAAATCAATTTCCTTGATCAAATTATAATTAATTCAATTATTTTAAAATTTTATAAGGTTTGATCATTTTATCCTAAGTTTTATTTAATTAAGAGAACATGCTCCCTTTTAATTAAATATTTTTTTTTATTTAATTAAATAATGAAATCACTTTATCCTAAGCCACATTTAATTAAAAGAACAAATCTCTTTTAAATAAATAAAAAATCTTTTAATTAAATAATGGAAACCACTTTTCTAAAAATAATAAATAAATAATAAAATAAAAATAAAAAGAAAAAGACTTTTTATCTACACATTGAATGCACACTTTCCAAGATGACTGGGATCTCCTTTTGCCTCTTAATCTCTTCCTCACATCTTTTTGCCTCTTAACCATGTCCATTGATTTTGCCTCTTGAGAATTTTGAGCACATGGATCAACCAAGATTTAATCTCCACCATTGCTCATTTATTTTTGCCTCTTAATCTTGATCGTCCATTCATTTATAAATCCTTTATAAGGAGCCCTCTCCTTCTCATTTAGGCATGGAGATTTTAGAGATCTAGATTTTAAGTTATTGTTATGCAGGTTTGGAGAGTGATTTTGGAGGAGAATTTGAGCATTTGAGCTTGAATATTGAAACTTATCTTTTCTTGTCTTCTTCTCTCATGCCCCATGACAATCTATTTAGATTAATCTTGCATTTGCATATTAGATTAGATTCATATTTCCTTTCATAGAATAATCTTGCATAATCATTTCCTTTCATAGATTAGTTTCCTTTCATGCATTGTTATCATATAGAATAGCTTTCATTTTCATTTGCATGCATACTTGATGAATCATGGAGACTAGCATTCTTGTTTTTCTTTTTTGAATCTCTCATTTTATGGTGTACTTGCCTAGGCATAAACTAGGTCTAAACTGAGGGCCTCCATTACAAACCCTTTCACTCCATGAATAGAGAGCTATGAGTCGCCATTTGAGACTTCATTCTTGAGCAATCTTAGATTTAATGACTCATAGAAGTGTGTCAATATTTTAGCACACATTTTTGGCACCCACCATGGGGCAACCCACCTTTACATGCTGGTTTTGGTTATTTTTTGGAATAACCCCCTTGTGCAAATTTGCTTAGAGACTAAAACCCTAGATTTTCAAAGATTTGATCATACCTCCCAAATAGCTTGGAGTTTCGGTCTAAAATTTTGTTTGCAGGTTGGCGACATATCAGAGAAGCTTCAGTAAAAAATTTAGAATTTTTTGATGTATTTTGAATTTTTTATAATTTTTTCTTTATTTTTCATAAAAATTAATTTTTGGCATAAAACAACATATTTTTTGAAAACTTTTACATTTTCAGAAATCTCTTTAAATTCTGCAAGGGGTCCATTCTTTGTGTTTTAAATTTGCATGCAATATCATAGCTCAAATAGTCGATTTACAAAAACTGGTCTATTTTGGTAAAATGGGTCTCTAAGGTACAAATGAAGAGATTTTTATGAAATTTTTACATTTTTGGAAAATTCTCTATTTTTTAGTAGGGGTCTCTATTTTGCATTTCTATTTTTGTGGCCAAAATCATATTAAAAAAATTAGATCTTGTTGACTAAGTCAAATGCAACAAAAAAAAAATTGTGATGAATGTGCAGTTATTTTTCATGGTTCAATGCATGATATGAGTTGTCATTTGGATTATTTTCTAGCTATTATTGCTCCTAAAAATTGAGTTTCAGATCTAACCCTAGGGTTTGCATGAGTTGGATATATGTTGCATATCTTGTTTGCTTGTTTGCTTGTTGGAGAGTTTGTGGCTTGCTTGCACAAAAAAGGCTCAACAAAAATCTACTAAGCGCGTTGCTTTGGACTTGAGGTATTTTGTTGCATCTCTATAACATTTAGATTTTGAAAATTAAAATGAACCTCTCATGTGTCTTACTTGAGTGATTTCTTGCTTTCATAGATCACACTTCAATTTTGCTATAAAGGAGACAATGAATCTAGATTTTCTTTCTTGCATATATGTCTCACATAGTAATTAGGCCCTATGAACACTATTTGTGGCATTCTTGAGAGAGTGGGCTTCTTGCAAAGCTCTTCTTGATGATAGAACCCCTTGTAGGTAGGGAGGATATTGTTACTATCTCATAGTTTTGCTTGGTTTAGTCCTCAACATTGATCAGTACGTTCTCTCTTGGACCCACTTAGAGAGCTCGGTAGACATTGTTTTTGACATCATGAACCTTAGTGAGGTGGTTTCAATCTTAGTGTTTCAATAAATTTTCTTGCTATGTTTGGGTGAAGTGAAGAGGCTAGAGGATTATGCTTTATTCCCTTTTTGGGTAGCATTAGAAACTCAAATCCTTGAATCTGAACTAAGTCCCCATGTGGTCCTTTTTGTGAGTCACCTTTTTAGAGAGGGTTAACCATAGTGGACATTCCCTTTATTGGGTAAACCAGATGGATGGAACCTCAAGAGTTAATAGCCATTTTTGCCATGGTAGCAACAACCGCTATATAAATTTTCTTATGGAAGAAATCTCCACGGGTGTAGTTTCTTGTTGGGATGTCAGATCTCCTCAACATCTTTGATTGATTAAATTCTCAGAATGTGTCAAAACCCCGATGCACCTGGATTGGAGTTTGCCCTCTTGAGATTGCAAAAGTTGCAGAGTTGACCATTACTATGAACCAAAGTGCAACCAAATTTTTCTTTCTAGGACTATGTGTGTGACTGAATAACATTTTGAGAACATACACAAATAACATCTTTAGGGAGTAGAATACTACGTCACTATTCTTGTTCATGCACAAAGTTGCTTTGTCCCTTGCTCATTGTTTGAAGACAATTGTTTTCTTGAACTCCTTGATTATTGTCTTCCATGCCTGATTAATGATAAGAATCTATTAATGCATCTAGTTGGTCACGTTAAACAAACAAATCTGAGTTCCTGGGTGATAAAAACTTCAAAGATCTCTCCAAAAGTGCTATGACATGTTGCTCAACATCTAAATGAACTTAAATGATATCAAGTTGCACAAAATGACTCTTGGTCTTCTATCTTCCACATCTCCCATGTATTCCTAGTCTTCCATTTCCATCCTTTCTCTTCTTCCTTCATGCTTCTTCCTCTTCTTCCTAAACTCTTCACATCTTCTTGATTCTTTTCCTCTTATTATCTAGTCTACCTTCTTCTATTCATCTCTTCTATCACTTCCATGCTTGATTTCTCCTCTTCCAGAACCATGAATTTCAACTATCTTGTTATGGAACCTCTCTTGAAAATAGATGATCTTGAACTCATTGCTCAATTCAAAGAGTATTATTCCTCCAAAAATCACATGGGTAATAAATTTATGACAAAAATAAATAAAAAATTTATTGAATCAGATGCCTTTGCTAGGATCATATGCATGATCCCATCACAAACTCCTTCTTCCAAACATTTTTCATCTTCTAATTCTTCTCATCCTTCCTCATCTTCCAAGTCTTACCATGACTCTTCTAGACATTATTCGCATTCCTCATTATCCAAGTCTTCTTCCTCCACTAGGTCTTCACTTTCCTCTTCTTCACGATCTCGTTCCTCTTCTACTCCCAAGAATCTTACTTCTCTTCTCAAGACATACCATAATGAGAAACATGAAAATCCTTGTGATACCTCTTCCATGAAGAGTGACACACCCAACTTTGATGACTATGAGGATGGAAAATGTAGTGATACCTATGACACCTCTATTCCTAAAAGTCCTCCTAGTCGTGTGCTCATTCTACTAGAAATGGGTCGTCACATTGGATAGATCGTGATGGTGATCCATATGATTCTGATTTTGAAAGAGACTTTGATGATTCTTGTGAACAATACCTAGATGATACATCTACTTCTATTGAGGAAGAGAAAGCTTTCCACTCCGATTATAAATGTAAATACTATAAGAATCTCTCCTCTAAGAACTCTCATGCTAAAAATAAATATTACACTCTCGAGAAAGATTATGTTAATGATGGACCTTTGTCTTGTGATGGTTCCCTTCCATCCCCTACTTCCTCCAATACCCATACATTTCCTAAAGCATCCAAGTCTTTCAAATCTTTCACAAATCCTTCATCCAAAAAAGGTCCTAATACTTTTCATGCGGTTCCCTATAGTTTTCCTCAAGGGCTACCTCTTAAAGAAACTCAAGCTAACCTTCACTTGGCTGAAAATACTTTCAATAATGCTAAACTTAAAGATCCTAAGCCTTTATACACTATAATTCCTACTTTAGCTAGTCCTTCACCATCTCTTCCAAAGTCTTCCATACAATTTCAACATCCTTCCTTGTCCTTAGAAGTGGCTCCATGTCAAGAGGACTCTAAAAATGATAAAGAAAAGAATACAAAGAAAGATCAAGATCAAGAACCCTCCATGTCATCCAATCTTTTTCATGATGTCTCTTATCTATTTCATGGTTCTTTTGATCCTACACACCCTTTCTCATTCATTCCACCATTTCTTAAGTCTTCTCCTAAGAAAGATCAAGCTACTACTTACACCGTTGAGCTTATTGACAATCAAAATAACCTTACTACACTTGTGCTTTCCAAAGATGATACTTCCATTAAGATTATTAAAAATAGTCTTGTCACTTCCAATGTTAAGCCTATTGAAAATCAAGAGAAAAATTATTCTTTCCAAAGCTCCTTGTCAAGATCAAAGTCTTCCATCTTCTTGTTCTACCACTCCATGTTCACTTCCACTTTCTACTCTTCCTAAGTCTTTTCAAGCTTCAAACAATCCTATCAAAGAAGTTTCTACTATTCAAGATGTTCATGATCCTATTGAAAATCCTAATGCTCACTCTAAAGATGCTGATGTCCTTGGTTGTCATATAGATGTTGATGAACTTATCGATTATCCTTTTGTATCTTCCACGTCCATCCTTGGACCTCCTCCACCAATACTAAGCGCTTCACGTCTTCCTTCTATCTTGGGATCTTATGTCCCTTCACTTTTCCCTCCTAACTCTCCTAATTCATCATCCATCTTGGGTCCTTATGTCCCTCCATCTCATATCTTTCCTCAAGATCAACATAGATGCATACTCTTGAATCCCTTTCATCCACCCACCCATCTAAACCAGTCATATCCTCCTTCTTCCACAAGTCCCAAGTCTTTTGGAAGTAACTTGAATGTTCAATACAAGAAAAATAAGTAATACAACAATCCCTCAAAAAAATAATATCACCATGTCTCCTCTAATTGACATGGAGGCATAAAGTCAAAAGAGATATCTAAGAAGAAAACTACAAGACAAGTATGGGTTCCAAAATCCATGATTGAAGATATTCTCTCTAAATCATCAAAAATAAATGAAAAGCCTATGACTATATGGATTCCAAAGTCTCTCTTGAAAGAGTTTGATGTTGAAAAACAAGTGAAGTTGACATTCAAGCTTCCAAAGGCTTCCACTTCATCTTCTTCAAAAAACATTCTTCCATTCCATGCACCTAAACCAAAACCTCTGCTATCCATTCACCATGTTCCTTCATGTAATTGTTCATTCACATTTCCTCCATCCTCTCACCACCCTTCAAGGTGTGTGTTGATTTTGATCTTGCCTTCTTTTCCATCTACCCTTTCACTATCCTTCCATTCATTATCCTTCTACCTTCTATCCTTTTTCCTCATTTGCCTATTCCTCCTATCTTCCAACCTCACTCACTTTACATAAAACCTTATCCTCCATTTTTTTCTTCCATCTTCCTTTCCCTATCAAAATCTTTGAGCATATAATTTTGAATCCTTTGCATGTCATGGTTTATCCTTTCAAGGAGCATTATCTAAAAATCTTTCCTTCTTCCAAAATAAAAAATAAAAATAAAAATAGAAAAAAGAAAAAAAATTAAAAAATTAAAAATGTGCCTTGGTGGAAACCTGGAAACAAGCACCTTAGTAGAAAAAGTAAAGAGAAATAAATTGATCCTATGGTGAAAACCACTCCCTTGCAGTGCCTTGGATAAGTACCATCATTGAAAACCTAGCAATTAGGCATCGTGCATCATTCTTCTACATATTTCATCCATTCCATCTTCTCTTTTTGATCTTAACAATGTTGACCTATACATGAACATTTGTCTATCTTGTGAGCTATCTTATGATTGTCTTGCTTTTATTCCATTCATGTTTAGCCTTCATATTTATGTTCCTCCATTCATTCTAGCCTTTCTCTATCCTTTTCCCCTTTGGTCTTGATCTAATAAAAAAGAGTAAAACATGATTCTATGAAGCCTCTTGACATGTCTACTCCTTTGGACTGCATCCTTTCCTTCTTTTTCACTATGCTTTTGTGACTTATCCTATACTTGCCTTTCCTTGCTTTTCCAAATGTGCTTTACATGACAATTTTTCCCTAGCTTGGGTACTCTTGAGGAGTTTTCCCTTGAGGATTTCTTCCCTTCATTCTCCTTCATTCTCTTGTCTTCCATCTCTTCCACCAGCTTGCTAATCCCTCTTGTTCTCCACCTTTCTAGACATTGGGACTACATGATGTGATCTTTCTTGGGAGTTTGATGCCCATTCTGTTTGGGGGCATCCTTTGTACATACTTATTGACCTTGAAAAAATCTAAAAAATGATATATTGTCTAAATATTCTAAAAATCTGAAAATGTCTTGAAAAAATGATCATCTTACTGAAAACCTAGCAATAGGTGCTTTGATGTATCTCCAAAAAAAAATTATATATTCCAAAAATACCAAAAAAATTCAAAAATTCAAAAAATAAATAGAAAAAGTGCCTTGGTGAAAACTTGGAAATAGGCGCCTTGGTAGCAAAAATACAAAAAAAATTATAAAAAGTCCTGAAAAAAAAAATTGCAATAAAATCCAAGTGGTGAAAACCTAGAAATGGGTGCTACTTGAGGCCTTTGCACCCTTGTTTCTCAGCACACGTCCTCGACACTTAGCCTTTCTCCATCATGCTTTGTCCTTGTTGCCTTGGTTTGGAATTGGTCTTTGTCTTTATCTAGGGGGCATAACTATGTTAGCTTTGGTCTCTTGGATGCATTAGTCTTTAGGATGCCTTGAAAATGGTGTTTTTCAACACCACCCCAATTGTGTTTTTCAACACAACCCCTAACATTGAGTATTTTTCAACACTTCTCAGTTTGGTCTTACCCAATTTTATCATGTGATCTTATCTGCTTGCAAGCATTTGATCCTTATTCTCAGAACTCAGTATCAGTGAACACACTTAAATTTTTAAAATCAACACTTAATTCTTGAGCTATTTCATGATATTTTCTTTGTGTGTTGACTGTTATTGATTTTCGTTGAGAGTCTTTGTCTAATAAGACTCTCCGGGATGCATAGCTAGAGGACTCGGGGCGTGGGGGATGTTTTTATTTGCTTTCTACTTGTGGGTGTAGTCTTGAATCTCTTGAGTGTGTCTTGTTGTTCCCTTGAAATACTTAGGAGATTTGAGGCATCATCCTTGACTATTTTTGCACAACCATTCTTGTGGTCATCCTGGCATCTTTGCCTTGATGAGAGAATGGTTTTGCTACATTAAATTGGGTAAGCTAACATCGAAGTTATCTTAACCTTTATGTCTTTGATTCTTATGTTAGAATCTTTCCACATTCTAATCTGATATAAATCACATTCATATCTTCATAGCTGCGCTTGTGACTAGTGATGATTGTGTGATTTTCTGATGTCCGTTAATAATGACCTAATGATGAAAATAAGTTCCTTAACATTCTCTAATGAATGATGAACACACAATCCTATGTTACAGTTGCTCTACTGCAAGTACACCTTTGCATTTTCATGTAGCTTGCATTGTTAGACTTCATGTTAATATGCATTTTTAGGTTGCATTATGAGTTTGAGAGGGTTTTCCTTCATCTTTCTTTTGGACTCTTAATCAACTGTGATCACGTTTTGATCTTCATTTCCTTATCTTCTTTCGTGATCTTAATAAAAATTTTCTATCTTAAATAGTTGATTGATTTTGAGGCATTCTCTTTCTTGAGGCAAATTCTCTTCCTTCTCTTCATTTCTTTTCACCTCTTCCAAACTTATATCTCCCATTCGCTTTCACCCCACTTATTTTCTTCTAATTCAACCTCGGGGCATAATCTTTCATGCTTAATGATCTACCTTGGTTCTGTGATCCTTATATCTTTCATCTTACATCAAGAACTTTATCTTTAGTTTGATTTGATCAAATTTATCAATTTACTATTTCTCCTCTATCTCATTTCAATTTCGATCACGAGGGGGAAGTACCTATCAAACTTCAATCCTTGATTCAACTTTATCAATCCTATCAATTGCTCTGCTTGGAGAAACTTTGCTTGAGACTTGACAATTACTTATTTACAAGGGTGTTGGCCTTTTCTTTTTCAATCAACTTATCTTTGTCCTAATGTGTTCTTGTTCGTCGATCACATGTTTGAGTTGTTTTGTGATCCCAAATCACTCTCACATTTCAACTTCATTATTTGACTACATGTGTTCCCATAAATATCACACATTAGTCAAAGAGGGGCAAATGTATGCACCCTAAAATGGTTTCCTAGACTTTGGGCCCCCATTCATCAATTTATCAATTTCTTGAATCAAAGTTTTGCAATATTTTCAATTCAAATCAATTTCCTTTATCAAATCATAATTAATTCAATTATTTTAATATTTCCTAAGGTTTGATCATTTTATCCTAAGTTTTATTTAATTAAGAGAACATGCTTCCTTTTAATTAAATAAAAAAATCTTTTAATTAAATAATGAAATCACTTTATCCTAAGCCACATTTAATTAAAAGAATAAATCTCTTTTAAATAAATAAAAAATCTTTTAATTAAATAATGGAAACCACTTTTCTAAAAATAATAAATAAATAATAAAATAAAAATAAAAAGAAAAAGACTTTTTATCTACACATTGAATGCACACTTTCCAAGATGATTGGGATCTCCTTTTGCCTCTTAATCTCTTCCTCACATCTTTTTGCCTCTTAACCATGTCCATTGATTTTGCCTCTTGAGAATTTTGAGCACATGGATCAACCAAAATTTAATCTCCACCATTGCTCATTTCTTTTTGCCTCTTAATCTTGACCATCCATTCATTTCTAAATCCTTTATAAGGAGTCCTCTCCTTCTCATTTAGGCATGGAGATTTTAGAGATCTAGATTTTATGTTATTGTTGTGCAGGTTTGGAGAGTGATTTTGGAGGAGAATTTGAGCACTTGAGCTTGAATATTGAAACTTCTCTTTTCTTGTCTTGTTCTCTCATGCCCCATGACAATCTATTTAGATTAATATTGCATTCACATATTAGATTAGATTCATATTTCCTTTCATAGAATAATCATGCATAAGCATTTCCTTTCATAGATTAGTTTCCTTTCACACATTGTTATCATATAGAATAGATTTCATTTTCATTTGCATGCATACTTGATGAATCATGGAGACTATCATTATTGCTTTTCCTCTTTGAATCTCTCATTTTATGTTGTACTTGCATGGGCATAAACTAGGTCTAAACTGAGGGCCTCCATTACAAACCCTTTCACTCCATGAATAGAGAGCTATGAGTCGCCATTTGAGACTTCATTCTTGAGCAATCTTGAATTTAATGACTTATAAAAGTGTGTCAACATTTTAGCACACAATAGGTACATGTTATCAATGTTATTTTTTTAGAAAACCCTAACATAAGAGGATATTTGATTTATCAAGATACTTTAACTATATCACTTTGTATGCATGACATTACACACAGAAATCCAAAATCAGTCAAAATACCATTGGAAAAGAGATCTTTTTATTCAAAGGATATTATTTCAAAGGGGAATTATTTATGAAATATCCAACAACATAACACTTAATGAGAAATATTTCAAAAGAAAAGACATTAATGAATAATTTGATTATTACATATATTAACCTTTTGGACGGTTAATACTTTGTATTGTGATTATATATTTTATTTTTGCATCTAGTGATTAGATTTTTGTCATGAATCAACATCTTAGTCTGTATCTTGTATTGCATCCATTCAATTTTATATTTATATGGATACCAGGACCGAGATAGAGAAAAGATTTATATAAGGAACTCTTTCGTAGGAATTTGATTCACAACTACAACTATAAACTCTTGTGTACCAATTTTTCAACATCAATAAAGATAAGTGATTTTTCTCCTTATCTGTGGCTAAAGTTATATGTATGCTTTCAGTTAGTCTTTCAGATTTATCTATTAAAATAGATTATTTCATTATGTAATATTCTCTTGATATTGTAATTCAAAATCAATATATAGTTTGATTATCAGTTGAGAGGTGTGATTACCAAACTTTGTTATATTATGTTGGTCTCCTAAAATAGAGTAAAATTCAATTGAACTAATTGTATAATTTGAGTTTAATTATATTTCATGTGGAAGCCTTTGAAATGATGGTCTTGTCTTTTTATTAAAGAAAGTTATATAAAACCATCACTGATTGTATGTAGGATTGAAAGTATTTTGACTCCAGAGCCCAAGTATTCGGAAGGCACTCATCTTATCATTTATTCAAAATTTTCATTGGATTTATATCTTGTAGTTATTGACATTAGATTCACTTTTATTTATATATTTATTTCAAAAAATGTTTTGCTATTAATATTTTGCTCAAGTATTGCAATAATTGTAGTTTGATCTCTTAAGTGTTCTCCTAGCCATACTTGTGATAAGTTTGAGATACTATCAAAATATGTTGTAAATAACCTTTGAACCAACAAAATGGGTTAAGGTATAGGCCTACCAACCTTGGTTTTGCAAAGATGAAATTGTAGGAATTCAAACCATCATTGAGGTTGAAATCGTTAGTTGGAAAAAAACAATTGGATTTCCTAGCATTGGGTTTGGTAGATCCATAGGAAATTTGATCCATCATTTTTGAGTACCAACATAACAACCATAGAAGAATAATCATACACAATGACACTAGATTTGTTAACTAGGGAACCTCTTGGTTAGAGAGTAAACCCCAGTAGGGATGGTACTCACAAAAGATGTACTAATATGAAAATTACTTGTGAGATGATGGAATCTGTTAGGAGTCTAATGAAATACATTTAATAAATATCAGTCCTTGTTAGGAGACTTTGAATCCTTGTGAGGAGATTCTAACCCTATTAGGAGTTAAGGAAGACAGAAGGACCCATTGTCCAAATGACTTCAAGGGAAAGATCACTAAACACACTGTCCAACTAATCTTTGTATTATCTGAAAAGAATAATACCAATAATTAATGATCTCAACAAATTTTCTTCTCCTTTCTAATTGTGCCAAAACCACACCAAATGCTTGACCAGATCTCACTACCAGATCTTCTAACTTCACATCATACATCAATCAGTAATTCACGTTATTTCACCTTTGCATCATCTACATCACATATCAATCATGGAAAAAAATCCTTCCTTTATACTGTGCACAATATTTCATAATTGAGTAGGCCAATTAGGGTTAACCAATTACAAAATATAAAATATTACATGTTACATAATATTTCCATAATCACATAGAATTGTCAGCTCACAAACTTAATAAATCATCACACGTGTAACCTCTGACTATGGTGACTCATCTAGGTTGCCTCTACAATGTCTTCAACATCTCTATAAGTTTGCTTGACCAGATTCTATATCCCTGTTACGAGATATAATCCAATTATCACAAACTACTTCTTAGGAACACTGTTAGAATATAGTTTCCACTAGATTACTCATAACTGACATAAATACTTGAATTTCCATATGCGTTATTAACCATGATATCAGGACACCATACAAAACATGTACTCAAATTAGCATAACCTCATCTGCAATATGCCATGTGTGCTAAATCAAACTCTATTTTCTACTATGCTAAAATTCAGTAAAATCAGTATGTTGACATCAATGACAAACACAATCATGAATGCAACATGAAAATGCTCCAAAAATGCTAGAATACTCCCCCATAGGACATATTCAACATTCATTCTAACAACCTTCTATTGTGATACTAATTCAATCCTTGAATGCTTTGTCAAAAACTCTAATTTCACATCCCTGTTTGACCTTTAGATGTCTGTGTAGGTGTCTAGTTCATGTGTGGTACATGTCAAAATGACATCTTGACAATTCTTATATCAAAATATTTTGACCTAATTAGGGTTATGGAATCATCTAGAAAAACCTAAGATCTGCAATCCAAATGAATAACCTAAAACATCATTACATAGGGATCATCAATAATTTAATGATTGCATCTACATTTGATCTTCAACTCAATCTTTGTAAACCAATTTCTAGCTCGGTGTAAACCATTTACCTTCTATTCAATGCCATTACAAAATTTTATGTCCTTCATGTTTTGCTTGGTATACACTACATTCATCACTTGGTAAATTAATGACACTCGGTATATATGAATTCTTGGTTATAACTATACTTGGTGCTCGGTAATCATCTGGCTTGGTATGAGTACTCAATCAAGACTGATTTCAGTTAATATGATATTCTGCCTTGTGCTCTGTTCAATTACTATACCTAGAGTGTTGATCGACTATCCTATTTGCTTCCTTTATCGACTGTATGTGTGACACTAATGAAAACATATAAACTAGCAGTTCCCTCTTTTATCATGCATCCTTATCATAGGTGTCCATTCATCTAATGGATCCATTGTTCTATTTTTATAATTCTTATACACTTGAATCTCAAGCCTATTGGCCTCGAAAGTTCCACAATATTTTTCTAGAGGCAGATGACACAATTAGGTTGTGAACTTAAATGTCTTAGAAGAACCTTTTTTAATCATTACAAATTAATTGTGCATGGATTGAAAAAAGTTCTTAATAAAATTATATATAATTGGTTGAGAAATACAATGGATATTAAATATCATTTGAAGAAGGATTGCACCCATTTCTCTATTACTTTTCAATCCAAAGAAAAATGTTAGTAGGGCAATAGTCTTCTAAACCCATGGCACAAAAATATCAACATTATAAGGAGGCTTATGATTGTGATCCAATTTGAAACCATCTTCTATTATACCTCTGATAAATTTATCTTTCTCATCTTTAATGACTCTTTCATAACCCCCTAAAATATTTTCTAGGTCGATGTGGACATTTATGTTTTGTACTCCAAACCCTAAGTCCAATTTTTTTAAAAATTATTTCTCGGTGATGGATAATATTTCCTTTTTGGTAATCTTATAGATAATTTCTCTTATACTCTCATCATAATTTTGGATGCAAACCATGAAAATTTTTGGGCAAGGGAAAACTTGAGGTAACATCATCAGTCCCAATCCAACATCCCACAAGGCAATTTTATTTGTGTGCGCTCCTTTTTATTTTATTTTAAACACAATATTTTTACCTACTAGTGCTAGTTGTCAACTTATTCTACAATGAAAATCTAATTTATGTTCTCTTACCATGGATCATAGGATCATAAATATCATTGTATTCAAATTAGTGAAACTTGGGATTTTAACTAGTTCAATATACTTTGTATTTTCTTTTGTTATGCTTTTTGTTTCACCCATCACTGTTAATGGTTAAAAATGGTGGTACATAAGCTTAAAAATATAAACGTTAACCCTTAGTTTTAAAATAAAAGTATAGGTGTTTGGTATTTTACCCTGAATTTGATTCTTGAATTTGCAATGACAAATAGATAGACTCGCATAGATAGACTCTATTGCATCCTTCGGTCTCATTTTTGAATCTCCCTAGTTAGCTGGTTAGTCCAAAGAAAAACTCCCTTAATTTTAAAGCCCCAAAGAATAAATGAAAAAAATTGTACATTCATGGACATAGTGTCAAATTTTTATTAATTTAATGTCTTCTCTTTGAAGATTTACCTGTCACATGTGTCAATTTTTTAGAAACTTTCTGAACAATTTTTTTGTTTTACAAATTTAGCCTTAAATAGAGCTTATGTTGTTGATCTTCTATCATCCAATCATGATTCTTGAATGAATTGAATATAGTTAATTTATTGATTATAGTTCATTAACATTAAGTATATAATTAAAATTTAAGTATACAAATAAAGGCACAGACACGTGTCTCTTTCAAAAGGAAGTTTGTAAATATTTTCATGTTTATTAATTTTATTAATTCTCTCTAAAGACTATGCTTAATGTTAGGAATGATAATTTTGTCCATCCATGGTAGAAGCTCCACGTTAGATGCACCAACATGTTGAAAGTAAAGAAACCTTCCAAGGTGATATTTGGAGGTCACCCCATCTTATGGAATCATGCACGTGGGATATGATTTGCACATGCCATGCCACACTTATCAACATGTTGGAAAAAAAAAAAAAAACCTTCCAATTCATGATTAAGTGGCTATCCTATCATCAAAACTAAGGTTTATGTTAACCTAAGTTGCTAAAGTTTCTAGTGGGTGAGTAGGGTACCTAGAAAAAGAGCTCAGATTTGGTCTATAGATGGTCAAACCAATTATGTTTCACCATGTAAGAAAAAAATTTACTTGGTCTTTTTTTCAAGACCATTTGATAGTGCATTTGAATGAAAAATGAAGTTTGAGAAATCCAAGAAAGAAGTGATAGCTGATGTTAATTTTATAGAGGCTTTATTATCAATACATCCCATGAAGTGATTCATCTTGCAATCAAAATATTTTGAGTATCCAAATGGGTTTTCTGCAACCAAGATTCAACAAGTTTGATTGCTTTTGTAGGGTACACTTAGTGTAGGATTGCTAGAATTAAATGACGTGTTGTTGTCATTGTTTGCAACTTAGAAATAGAGAATAATTGTCTGAGGGAGAAAATGATGAATAAGTCCTAGGAGGCTATAAATTTTCATTCAAGAAGTGTTTCCCTTGGTTAGATAAGTGTGTGATTGTCCTAGTAATGTGAATATGTTTGGATGTAAAAGAGTGTAGTTGCAGAAGTTATACAATCGAGGCTATGAACAAGAGGATAGTTTAGTTTACAGCTATAGAGGTATTGAAAAGTGTCACAAAGATATCAAAACCATCAAGTGAAAGGGTAGGTTATTTCCAAAGCTTACAAATAATTTTGATCTCTATTTCTATCACTCAGATTTCTCCTCAAGGGTAGATTACAGAGGGAGATTGAGGTGTAATACCAAAAGATGGGGATTTGGAGGCATTCAACACCCCTTGAGGATCATTTTTGGAGTTCTCCACATAAAAGTCAATGGAAACTATGACACCAAAGATGAAAAAATGGTTCCATATAAAGCCATGGCGAAAGATATCAAGATAGACTTTGAGAAGATTTCCTTTGAACAAATCCCTAGGATTAGGAAAAAAGTAGTACATGCCATGGAAACTATAGGTTATTTGATGGACATGCTTCTTGATGTAACACACTGTGAATTTAAGGTCAAACATCTCATAGTCCCTATTTTTGAAGTCTCAAAATTAGAGGTTGTGTATGATATTTTTGGTCCCAATTTCCCTTGGTACCAAGACATTTATGCCTACCTTACTATCCAAATCATACCCTTATAACTCTCATGCAACCAAAAGAAGTCCTTGATAAGGAAAGCCTCCTGTTACACTATCATTGCCAACACACATTATAGATGAAGTCTAGATGGTACACCCTTAAGATGTCTCAACTCAGAGGAAGCACAAATGATGATATCAGAAGTCCATGAGGGTTTTTTTTGTGCCCACTCAAGTGGCATAACCTTAACCAAGGAGCTTCTAAAAATTGGGTATTATTAGCCTACCATGAAAATAGATGTTTTCTTGTTCATCCATAAATGCAAAAAATGTTAGATTCATTAGAACCTCATCCATGCACCAGCTCAGGAGGTGCAACCACTTAATTCAATATGGTTATTGTCATAGTGGGGGTTTGAAATTGTTGGAAAGAACCACCCATTATCCTTCAATGGTTATAAGTGCATCATCATAGCCACTGATTATTTCAAAAAGTGGGTCGAATAAATTCCAATGACCTATACTACTAGCAAACAAATTTCTAAGTTCCTTTTGGACTATATCATAAGTTGGTATGGAGTCCCATAAACCATTACCACCAATAAAAATTCCCCCTTAAAAAATAAGTAGATGGAAGACCTTTGTGAAAAATTTCACATCCATCATAGTTTTTCTTCATGCTACTTCCCCCAAGGTAACAACCAAGCTGAGGCTACGCATAAAACAATCATAAAAATCTTAAGAAGTCAATCAGGATTGACACATCCAACTTGGCCTTGCCTTATGGGAGTATCCCTTTAGTACATTACTTCAGATGAGGAATATCGAGTATCATGACTACCGGAGCTAGAGTTGCTAGATGAAAAGAGACAAAATGCACTAACACACTTGCAAGCATATCAACAATGTCTCAAGGAGAAATTTCAATAAAAAGGTCATACCATGGTATTTTGAAGTGGGTAACTTGGTACTAATGGAAAATTAGAAAAATGAAGTGGAGAGAGAAAAACTAGGAAAGTTTGAACCAAACTAGTTGGGTCCCTACATCATCACATCAGTCTATGGATATGGAGATTATCTAAATAAGAGGGTGAGCCTTTCTCATATCCCATCAAAAACTTGCATCTTTGCAAGTTCCTTACATAATTCTAAGAGTAGACCCATTTCAAAATGGCAAAAAAAAAGGTTACCTTGGAAAAAACCTAGCAATCAAGCATCTTGATTACAAAAAATAGAAATACAAGAGAAATAATTTCATCCTATGGTGAAAACCACTTTGGTGGTGCCTTTGGAAAGTACCATGGTGAAAATTGGGCAATCCAGTGCCATGTGTAGAGATCATTTCTCCATCATCTATCATTACTCCAACCAGATATCACATGACCTTACACCTCTTTCTCTATAATAAAACTCTATATCATGGCTTGATATTCATCACTTACATTTTTCTTAGAAAATCTCTTCACATTTCACACCATGTCAGTCCATCATGACTATTCTGCAATAAAATGTCCATTCTATTCTAAATGGGAGCACTCCAATGTGATCATTCATCAAGTCTTCAAAAAATACAAAAAACACAGCAAAAATTTCTGAAAAAAGTATCAAAAACATAAAAAATAATATCAAAATAACATAAACATTTACAAAAGACCTTCAAAAAGCTAAAAAAACACAACTAAAAAACATAAAACATTCATCTATGGTGACCATGTTTGGATTTTCTATGTTAAGGGTCTTCAATTATGTGACACACTACACATACCTCGACTCCAAACATATGAACCCTATGGTGGACCAAAAAAGTAGCAAAATGTCCTAAAAAATAGTCAAAGAAAACCAAACAAAATTAAAAAACCAAGAAAATCATGCAATAAATCTCCTTTGTACATAAACCAATCCTTTTACATTTCAAAAATAGGCATTGAATGATGTCATACATAAAATTTGAGCTTCAACAGAACAAAGTGAAAATATTCAAAATAGTCATTAGGTCCTCAACTACACTGCCCAAACTATCTTATCTAGCAAACCTAGTAAAACAATAATCTTTTGTGAAAAATCATGTTGTCTCAGATAGGGGAAGGAACACTCAAAATCGAATAGAGAAATCTTAGACAGGGTACCTTATTCTTGAAATCAAATAGCATCAACAAAATCTCAAAATTCAATGTCCAAACTACTACAAAAACACAGACACATAGTTAGTACGACTGCAACTTGTTGAGTTAAGTTAGTCTTATTATGTCTTGATTTTCACAAGTCATTTTCTTATGCATCTATGGGATGTCTATAAGTGATTTAGAGATGTGGTGATGGTTCATTTCTTATTTTCTTTGTTGGTTGTTTGTGTAATGTTTTTCATGAAGTCTTAAAAGATCAATATGGGTATTTGTGATAAGAGCCTTCACATCCATATACAAATATCCTACTACAAAATTGCAATGGATACTTCGATTATGATATGTTGGCATGATGATTATGATTATGATTATGATTATGATGATGCATGATGAGTATAATTTAGATTTTTTGTTAGATCATCATTTATGTGTTGTCATTACTAGAAACCAAGTGATCTACCAGTGTTAGATCAACTAAACCGATGATAGGATTGATTAGAGAGCTGAAATAGTTAAGTATAGAATGTACTAGGTAAATATAGATAGTTTAAGTAAATTGGATGTGTGGTAATTATTCTGATGAATTATGGTGAATGGTTTATAGGATATGATCCATAGAGACATTTGAAGAGATTTGTGGAATAATTTTTACCAGGAATCTACATGAAGAAAGGATTTGATACATTTTAGAAGACATTGAGTTAAGACTAGTTAATTGATAGTGTATACTTGTAAAGATTAGGTAAACTGATAAGTTTTATTATGTTGGTTGAAAAGTAAAAGTGGTTAGGTAAGATTGGACTGACATCAAGGCATGAAATTCAATGTTATGGTGCTCTCTCATGAAATTCAAATTTCTTTTGAAGCTGACTAAGGGTAACACGTTTATGGTTTATTAACTGACTAAATAAAAGTATATCTATTATGAAAATATTAGTATGTGAAGTTGTTGATGGATGTTTGAATGCAAATTTTGATGTTGCAGATGTAGTTAAGTGTTTTAGAGGAAATCTAGAGTAGATTAGTGATTCAAAACATAAAGGAGTTGTCATGCATTGAATGTAACTTTCATATCAACCATTACTTATTGATTTTAACGGGTTGAGAAGAAAAATCATCTTACAAGGTCACTCTTAACCAGATGTACAGGATCCTAATAGGCTTGAAGGAAAAATCCTCTAACAAGGTGAATCTTATATGGAGTTAAAAATCCCTTAATAGGGTAGATCTTAACATGTCTTATTTTTAAAGATTCTAATAAAGATTAACACTCCTAACTGGTGAAACCCTAACTGAGTGGATGTAAAAAACTCCTAACAGGGTAACTTGATTAATGCAGTAGTGAATATTTCTGGGTGATAATTCCTAGCATGGATTTTCCCTCTAAAAAGGGTTTCCATGATAAAAATATCCATGTTAAGTGTTTTAGGTGTGGATTCTTATTTCTCTTATTGCTTCATAGTTTCATGTTATGAATGTTTCATGGTTTCTTTAGTTTATGGAAAAAATGTTTAAACCTTTAACTAGATTGACTCACCCCTTCTCAATGCTGCCTACTATTAAAAATTGGTATAAGAGCCAAGTACCCTTGAATAATCCTAATGGCTTGGGTAAAATCCCTAAGGAAGTCAAGGAGAACTATAAATATAAAGGGAAGCTCGAGGAAGTAGAGAAGCTAATTAATGAACTGAAAGATCAATTGAAGATGTATATTGCTAAGAGGCAAGAAATTTGTGAGAAACTAAATGAAAGATGAGACTATATTGAACACCTATGAGAACATGATCTAAATAATTTGAGGAAGCTATTACATATTTGATGAAGGAAAATGAGCAGCTAACACAAGACAATAAAAATCTCAAAAGAGAGTAGGAAGCATTATCTATCAAGCTGGGTCAGGAAATTGAAGCAAGGAAAGTTGCGAAAGAAGCTAAGAAGATGGTAGAGGATACCCTAAAATAAAAAGTGGATGAACTTTCTATATCTAAACAAAAGTTTTGTACCCTACATGAACATCTACATCAAACCAATGAGGAAATGCAAGAAATAAGAATTAAACTCAATCTTGTGATGACAAGAAATGAAGGACTATGAAAAGAGAATGATAGATTACAAAAATAACTTGATGATGCAAAAACGTTAATAAATAAATTAAATGAAAGTTCTACAAAATTGGATGAAAAAATTAAGAATCAAAGGATGCATGGTGAGACTTCTGGACTTGGGTATACCCATTATGAAGAGGGAGAATCATTCGGATCAAAGAAACCTAATCAAGAAGACAAATCTACACCAAAGGTGAATAATACAAGTCATGGTAAGAAATCTTATGAACCTATTTGTTTCAATTTTCATAAGGTAGGACATGTTGCAAGAGAATGAAAGTTTAGACCTATTACCCCTACATTATCAATATGTCATGACTTAGGACATACTGCTAGAGTTTGCAAGAATAAGCCTAACATGTTTGATGATCATTGTTACAACTGCAATAAGTTTGGACATAGAGTTAGTGAGTGCAAGATCAAATTCAATAATAGTGAAAGAACATTTGCAAACCAGGTAAGACCACATAAGAGATATAATAGATGGAACACCATTTTCTCATACTATCAAAACTATGCACATATGTAATTCAATTGTAGACTAAGGACAAATAGAGGATATGTTGGACCCTTGAGATCTACTGACATGTCATGTTTTCATTGTCATAAGGTTGGTCATATTGCTAGGTTATTCCATGAAAATAACAATGGTAAGCAACTGGTAAATCAAGAAATGGGTAGGAAAGGAAAGAAAACTATATCAATTGAAGAAACAAGGAATTAGATGAACAATATCTATGAAAAGGAGGACTAAAATAAGTTAAAAGAGTCTGCATCTCCATCGGGTGCAAAGAGTTCATCTGCTAACTAAGCTATTACAAGTGTAGGGGGAACTTCGTTGAAAAATATATATATGAACCCCCTAGATACATGTGTAGTAAGATATATCAGCATGGTTAGATGCTTGATGATGTGATGTATCATGGTATGTAATTTGGTAGCTTGATGTTATGTTCTTACCTAATGGGCATGAGATTTTGTTATACTATTATTAGTTATCTCAACTGGTGAATCATTTAATACTTATGCTCGATGGGTTATAAAAGTAATTTTTAAGTCTCCTTTGTTACTCACATATTTAAAGAGCTTGCAAAGAGACAACAAAGGTGATTTGCAAGGTGATTGAAGAAATTTTAGTTATCAGGTGAAGAATTTATTAGTGATTTGATAGAAGTTGAGTGTGGTGTTTAAAGAGCTTGTGGAGGAACTCTAGTTTGTGAAGAGATAATTTCTCTAATCCTAAGCTTAATATTTTTATTAAGATCATAGATACTCTAATAGTATTTGATATCATCGAAAGGCCCCATCTTGAAGTCAAGAAACATCCTTTCAAGTCCACAGAGGTCAACCCGTTAGGTGCCCTATCTAGTGTGCCTTACAGAGTTATGCACATAGAGGATATTAGAGTCTATATCTATTATAAGATTGAAGACTTAGGAGAAACAACTATTGGATATTGCTAATGCATTGGGGAAATGGTTGATACATTTAATATGTTTAATCACTATGTTGAGTGATTTTGGAGCTATTGATGTTGTCATTAGTGTTTTGTCAGTGATGTCAACATATGTTTCTGTGAAGAGACCATGATAGTTATAATAGTGTACAGACACTGTACAGATGTTTCAAAACATGTGAAGTCAGATGACAGTACAGGAAGATGTTGTGATATTATATCTAAGATCACATCATGTAATGTTGCATATTGGATGAGTTAAAGATGTTTCGGTGAAGAGTGGTTATTGGACTATGACAATGGAAGTTGATAGAGCGAATCTCTATATTTTTGGTATATCTTACAAAAGGTATGGGTTCAGTATATGCAATCTTAAGGGATGATAGGTAAGGTACTAAAGAATTTCCATTGGTTAGTACAAATCATGAAAAGTAGGATGATGTTAGCTACAACATGTGATCTAGAGAAGACTTATTTGGGATCTGACTTCAGAAGATGTAGCATGCATTTTTTTTGGTGAATATAAACTAAGGATGACAATCCTTAATTTTTGTAATGTATTCATTGTATACTTGTTTTAGATACCATGTGTATTTTAGCAAGGGTTTATGACATTGATAACAACATAGATGAAAAATATTCAAGTTCTATGAATACCAAAATGCAATCTTGTTGCTTTGCTTTAACTTTTCAAATCCTCTTCATCAATCATCAAATTCTTTTCATGAATCCTTCTCCCCCATTGACATCAATGACAAATTAAGCATCACTATGTCAATCCAATATAAGCTCAAATGTCCAAAGACACTATTTGGAATACTTTTTTACCAAGAGTCCTTCATGACTCAGCTCAAAAACATAGATACTCCCCCATAAAGGAAGCATCAGTATACTATCCATAAAGATAGTTCCATGTGCCACTAGATTGATGTAAATTTTTTCATCACTACTAAAAAGTAGGCTAGAGCATAACCCCAAGCATACCTCTCAAATACTCAAATGTATCTTTAGGTAAAGGCTTTGTAAATATATATGCAATCTGCTCCTTTGTACTGATATAATCAAGTCTGACTTCTTTCTCTGCAACTTTCTCTCTTACAACATGATACTTGATCTCTATATGTTTTCTTTTAGAATGTAACACATGATTCTTAGACATATTTACTGTACTTGTGTTATCACAGTATATGATAACAAGCTCATTGAACTTGATTCCAATATCCTTCAACATTTGTTCTATCCATATTATCTGATTACAATTATTCGCTGCTGCTACATATTATGTTTTTGTTGTACTCTGTGAAATACAATTACATTTCTTGCTTAGCCAGGAAACCAATCTTCCTCTAAGAAAAAAATGCTCTACCACTTGTACTCTTTTTTTCATTCACGCTGCCTCCCCAATCCGCATCTATGTATGTACATAGGGTAAAATCATTTGATTTATCATACCATAACCCATAATTAGTTGTACCTTTCAAATATCTAAATATTCTCTTCACTTCTACATAATGTGATACCTTTGGATAAGCTTGAAACCTCACAATAATACCAACTACATATGCTATATCTAGTCTTGTGTGAGTTAGATATTGCAAACCTCCAATCATATATCTGTACTTCCTTTGTTCAATTGCAAGAGTCTCATCTATGCTAGATAACTTATGGAAAGTTACCATAGGTGTATCAATAGGATTACAACTCTCCAAACCAAATCTCTACAATAGGTCTTTCAGATACTTAGTCCGAGATAAGAAAATACCATCATTGTTTTGCACAATTTGTAAACCCAAGAAAAAATTCATTTCTCCAATCATGCTCATCTCAAATTTTGTCTTTTTTTCATCAAAAAATTTATCACTCACTTCATCTTCACCTCCAAAGATTATATCATCAACAAAAATGACTCCAATTAATAGACCATTCTCTATTTCTTTTAAATATAAATTACTGTATGTCGTGCCTTTAGAAAATCCCAATTTTTCCAAATATTAATCCAATCTTTCATACCAGGTTCTAGGTGCTTTCTTTAGTCCATATAGGGATTTGTTCAGTTTACATACCATGTCTCCTTATTGAGTCAAAGGAAAACCATTTGGCTGCTCAATGTAGACTTCTTCTTCTAATTCACCATTTAGAAATGCTAACTTCACATCCATCTGATACACTTTGAATTTCTTATAAGTTGCAAAGGCCAAAAAAATTCTTACTTCTTCAATCCTTGCAATAGTTGAAAATATTTCTTCATAATCAATTCTTTCTTTCTACAAGTATCCTTTACATACCAATCTTTCTTTGTTTCTTACAACTTCACCTTGTTCATTTATCTTGTTTCTAAAAACCCATTTAGTTCCTATAACATTTTTGTCCTTAGGTCTAGGAACTAATTCCCAAGTATTATTCTTTTCAATCTGATCTAATTCTTCCTTCATTGCTTGAGTCCAATTGTTATCTTTACAAGCTTCATCAGTAGTCTAAGGTTCAATTTTAGAAATCAAATATAGTACTTCTTGTACCTTATTTCTTATCATAACTCCTCTATCTTTTCTTCCTATAATCTGATCAATAGGATGATTCCTTATAAAATTATTATTAGGCATTACTGTCTCAATTCTTGCTTCAATTCTGGGTTTAGATCTTGGTTCTTCTCTTTGTTCTTCATCATGAATCTCAGTCTACAAATCATTTTTAGTTTCATAAAATAATTCAACATTTTCATGATTAGTTTTAGGATAGGTTTCTTCATTTGAATGACAATCAAGTATTCTTTTCTAAATTTTGATCTTCTCATCCACTTTAACATTTGCGCTCTCAACAATAGTCTTAGTTCTCTTATTAAAACATCTATAAGCTTTAATTTTTAATGAATAACCAAGGAACATACCTTGATCACTTCTTGGATCAAACTTACCAATATCATCATCTCTCTTTATGTATCACTTACTTCCAAAGATTTTGAAATATTTTACTGATGGTGCATGTCCAAACCATAATTCATAAGGGGTCTTGTCTGTATCTGCTTGGATCTGTACTCTATTAATTGTATACACTATTGTGTTTATTGATTCTCTCCAAAATATCTTTGCTACATCATTCTCAAACAACATAGACCTTCTTGCTTGAGTTACTGATATGTTTCTTCTTTCAACAATACCATTCTACTAAGGTGTTTTAGGGGCTGAAAGTTGTCTGTTAATGCCATTCACTTCACAAAAAGTATTAAATTCTTTTGAAGTAAATTATCCAACTCTATTAGATCTTAAACATTTAATATTTATTCCTAATTCATTTTCAACTTTATTCATAAGCAATCCAAACTTATCAAATGCTTCTGATTTTTCTTTAAGAAATGTTATCCACATCATCCTAGTAAAATCATCAACAAGAATCATAAAATACCTTTCTCCATTGAATCCTCTAGTTCTTGTGGGACCACTTAGATCTATATGAATAATCTCCAATTTTGTTGCGGTGAACTGATTGTTGGGAAAATAACTTCTTTTCTATTTTTCCATAACATGTTCCTTGCATACCATGCTAGTAGGTTTCAGAATTTTTGGAAAATCTCTTACTACAAATGTAGTACTTGCTTTCAAAATGTTATCAAAGTTTATGTGACAAAATCTTTTGTGTCATAACTAACTGTCATCAACTTTAGCAATCAAACATGTCATCTTAGTAGGATTCAATTGAAATACATTACCTCTGGTTCTTGCTCCTGTTCCAATCATCTTACCATTCTTATCCTTGATCATACAAGTCTTTTAAGTAAACCAAACTTGATATCCCTTGTCAACTAACTGTCCAACACTTAAAAGATTAGGTTTCAATCCATCCACAAAGTAAACATCATTAGCGTCAGTCTTTCCATCAAGAGTAATATATCCTATTCCTTTTATTTGGAAAGGTGTATTGTTTCCAACTCTAACAATTCCTCCATCATAATTGTTTTTTATTATGGAAAATAGGTTTTAATGGGGCCCTACAGATTATAGAAGTTTAACATAGAATAAGTGTTTAAAGTAGCAACAAACAAAATAGCCATAGGTGAAACAAACAACAATCCAGCAGAAAGCAAGTTAAAACCAGTAAAAGAAAACAAGGAAGTAGAACAGAAAACCAAGAAAATCCAAAAGCCAAGAGACCAGCTCAGGCTATTTCTATGAGAATCTCAGCCACATGAATCTCGAGCTTAGACACCCTTTCAGCCACCTCGTTAAGGTTAGAAAGATCTTTGTCAGGTTCCTAGGTGTCCTTTTTCATTGTGCTAGATCTGGTCCTCTTCCTCGGGCCATGTTCAGGAGCCTTATCTTTGCCATTGTCTGGAGACTGGTCTTCCTCTATACTACCCTTGTGTTCCTCAATTTTTTTGATCAGCACCTTGATGTTGTCATTAGAAGCTTTAAGAATATTATAGCTTTGTTCAACAATTTTTTGCAAGGTGCCCTCCATGCTCTGAACTCTCCTCTTAACTTCCTCCACTATGTTTTCCATATCATTATCCTCCTCAGTATTCCTATTCTTATTGCTACAATTATCTCTCTCCAATTTTCCCACCATGTATTTGAGCTCCTAGATTTCATGATAAGTCCATTTGGTAGTTCTATAGCTATCAATAACACTATTCTTAGCATTGTTAAGCACATCCATCTGAGGGTTCTCCTTGGGTAATGTCACTCAAAATGACCAAAGCAGGATCAATAGGCTCCTCCATTTGTATTTTTCCCTCCTTGTTCTCCTTAACTAGTTTTTTCATTATCTCCCTCTTGTGTCCCATTTTGACAGAGACTTTGTCAAAATTCCTCCAAACCACTTTCTTGTCTTTGCCCAAAATTTTGCAGGTGTAATCTTCAAAACCCTACTCATTCTCATCCCCTCTCCCCTGATTCTCCTCTTTCTCATCACTATCCTTCCCCTCCTCCTGCCCTTCCTCCTTAGGATCTTCCTCCATGTCCTTCCCTCTTCTCAGCCTCCTGAGAGGTTTATCATCAGGAGCCTCTTCACTTTTAGCAACATCTTAATTGTAATTTTTCTCTTTCCACCCTTCTCCTCCTTATTTTCCTCTTCTTCATAGAAAATATCTTCCTCCTTGTCAGCACTATCACCCTCCATATCCATACCCTTCACCTTCTCATTATAATCTCTATCAGACGAGATCTCAATGCTCTGTTTAGGGTCAACAATCTCTTGTTTCTCCATTTTCTCTACTTTAATTTTCCTTTTCCCCTTTTTGGTCTACAGAGTAATCTCATCATCCATATCCGAATGCATATCTTGGATTTCCTCAGTATCAGATGGGATATACTCTTCCTCTCCTAAATCTGCCTCCTCATCTTTTTCCTCCTTGACCACCTTCCTATGCTTAATTTATTTCCCTATAGACCTAGCTTAAAAAAATTCATAAATCAACAAAAAAATCCCCTCATGGAAAGCGGGGTTACCAATAGGCTTATCCCTATAGTCATTGATATTCTCATTGATAGATGAATAGAGATAGAAAGGGATAGAAATCTTTTCCCCAGACTTGAAATGGTTAAGCAACACAAAGTGGTAAGAGTAGATGCGGTCGAATCTCACGTCCAGGGAAATGTACTTGATAATTTCCCTCAACACAAACCTCCAGAGTGGCTTAATGGACTTCGATAGGTAGTAGGTGCTTTTATTCACTAAAACCTTCCTTTCCTCCACCCCTTTGGAAAATTCCATCGCCACCTTCCCTGAAATATGCCTATCTCTGTAGAATTTCTTCCCAATAATGGGTATGCCTTTCACCTCAAAGATAACCTCCTCCATCACCATGAAATCCACCCCATCAATTTTGATGCTCCCCTCATTCCAATTCTTAACCATGGTGTGAGTGATAGAGGGTTTCCACCCATGAAGCCAGTCAATGAAAGTAGTAACTTCACCTTTTTTCAGAATGCTCCACACCTTAGAACACCGATGCCATTTATCTGCTTCATCCTCTGGTTCTCTCCTGTGTCTTTCCCCCACCATTTTTGCATTCTCTTTGCAATCTTTTCTCCTAGTAGCAATATATTTTCAAGCCTGATTCCAAATGTTATGAATGGTATTCTCAATCCTTCTTTTAACCTCATAATTATTATTCCCAAAAATGGGCCTCAAAGTGTGATGGTGGTAATTACTAAGGTATTTTGTACTTTGGATATCATACTTACACATCATATTTTGGAACATTTCCCACATAACATAAACTTTCATTATTAACATTTAATATTTCCCAATCTTCCCGGGATCCTCTCCCTTTCAATTAAATCTAAGATTTCAAGTGGAATATTGTGTCCATCCATCCATCTTTTCAACTCATCATTCCTTACTGCCCAATTGGCCAACCTGTCAGCCACTTGGTTTGATTCCCTATACTCATGGGCCACATAGACACTGTCAAAGGTCTTCAGAATCTGATTGCATTCATCAATTATATTCACAATCATCCATGTAGGCTCATTCTTCCCATTAAGATAATCTATTATGTTCTTTGATTCCCCTTCCAACCATAGTTTTTTGACTCCAATGTCATGAGAAAGTTTGATGGTTTGATGGACCACAATCACCTCTGCATAGTGGTTATTTTGTACCCCCAGGGGAGCCAAGATCATAGCTATTCCTTTTCCATGGCTATTTCTGATGATGCCTCCCACCCTAGCCTTTCCAGGGTTTCCTTTAGCAGCCCCATCAAAGTTAGCTTTGTACCAGCCCTTAGGTAGGAGAGTCCATCTACATTCCTCCCTCTTGTTTCTATCAGTATCCTTAGGGATGAGAAGAGGGTTACAACCTTTAATGATAGAATAGTTCTCTAAAGAGCATTAAGGCTTTTGTGGAAGACAACTTTAGCAATGGTTTCTTTCTCCCTAAAAATATGGTTATTCCACTCCTTCCACACCCCACAATAGAAATGAGGTAATTTCCACTCCCACAAGCCCTTGTTCACATCCCCAATCACCCCACTCTACCACTATTCAAAGAGATCCAAAGTGTGATTAGGAAAGACCTAGGTCAACTTAAAGAAAGATAGGAAATAAGACCATACATCTCTAGTGAATTGGCAGTGAATGAAGAGGTGGTCAACACTTTCACTATTATTTTTGCAAAGAATGCATCTATTAGGCATGAGATGGCCCCTCTTGGTAAGGTTGTCCACCATCAAGATACGATTTTGAAGCATTATCCAGAAAAAAATGTTGATTTTGGGAATAAGGCCAGGATACTAGGCTCTGGCCCAAATAGGGATCATTTCAATGTTTTGCATGGTTTTGTAGCCCGAGGACACAATATAATTTCCACCATTTTTTGCCTTCCAAATAATAGCATCCTTGTTGAGGGACAGAGGAATATGCCTTATCATGTCCATCAACAGCTTAAGCTCCTGGGATATCTCAGTCAGGTTAACCCAATCATCATTGACCCTATAGGCTCTCACTCTATAGCCAAATCTTTCCATACATATGATAGCCCATCTATTGAATGACTGTATGTTCCATAAGGGCCCTTGTCTTAGCTAGTCATCATGCCAAAAATTGATATCTTCCCCATTTCCAAGTTTCCATTTCACCTTCTCAGTGGCTATGCCTTTAGTCTTCAGAATGCCATTCCAGATGTTGGAACCCCTTGGGTCATTGTCTCTACTGATGAACTACTTGAATTTAATATTGGTAGCATATTTATCCTTGATAATATCCCTCCATTCCCCCTTGGAGTTGAAGATCCTCCAAATATGTTTAGCTTGCAAGGCTCTATTGAATTGCTTCAGATTTTTAATCCCCAAACCCCCCTTCTTTTTGGGAGTATAGATATTCTCCCAAGCCACCAGCAGATACTTCTTATTGCCTTTCGGACCAGCCCACAAAAACTTCCTCTGAATGGACTCCAAAGTATCAGCCACTTTGGAAGGTATAGAAAAAAGGCTAAAAGCATAAGTAGGCAAATTTTGCAAAGTAGATTTAATTAGAAGAACTTTTCCAGCTTGACTCAGGGTGATGCTTTTCCATCCAGCCATTTTTCTATTAAACCTATCAATAAGATTTCTCCAAAAGAGGTCAGGAGGTTTGGACCCCATAGGAAGCCCCAAATACATAGAAGGGAAAGAACCAATACCACAACCCAAAATACTAGTGATTTTCCTATGTCTTCCCTTAGGGGTGTTAACAAAGAAGACCAAGCTCTTGCTCTAGTTAATAAGTTGGCCCATGGCATTGGAATAGGTATTGATAATAGACTTAAAATTTCTTGCTTCTTTCACTGAAGCCTCTCCCCCTAAAATGGTATCATCCACAAATTGCTGATGAGAGAAGGTCAGGGGGCCAGAAGAGGGTTTTAAACTAGTAATTTCTCCTCTACTTCTTTTGTCATGAATAAGTCTTCCCAGGCATTCAGCCATAATGATAAAGAGGATCAGAGAGAGGGGATCTCCTTGCCTCAGCCCCCTAGAAGATTTAAAGAAATCAGAGGGAGAACCATTAACCATCATCGCAAAAGTGGGGGTGGAGATTAGTTGAGAAATAATCTTTCTAATTTTATCATTGAAACCAAAAGCTTCAAGAACTTTATCCAGGAAAATCCAGTCCACCCTATCATAGGCCTTGGACAAATCAAGTTTGAGTAGGAATCCATCCTTTTTCCCTTCTTCTAGGGAATGAATAACCTCATGCACAAAAGTGATAGAATCTAGGATTTGTCTACCAGGGACAAAACCCGTTTATTGAGGTGCAATAATCTCTGAAAGAATTTTGATAATTCTATTAGTTAAAACTTTTGAAAAAATCTTGTAAAAAGAGTTGCAAAGACTAATAGGCCTGAAATAATCAAAAGAATCTGCACCTGTGACTTTGGGAATCAAAACCAAAAAAGTAGCATTGATCTCTTTAAGAAAGCACTTAGCACCAAAAAATTCCTGAACCGCTTTGACAAGGTCATCTTTTATAATTTTCCAATACATCTAGAAGAAAAAAGTAGGGAAGCCATCAAGGCCAAGAGCTTTTTCAGCAGGCAGCGAAAAGATAACCTCCTTGATTTCATCAATTTCCAGAATAGCCACCAGAGACTTGTTATGGCTAGCAGTAAGCACACTAGGTATGGTCTTGAGGATCTCCACCTGGTCCTCCTCTCCCAAATTTAACTCCTTGGTTAAAATAGAGAAGAAATACCTAATTCCTTCCTTAGAAATCTCTTTTTCATCCCATATAATATCATCTCCCTTTTTTATAGCATTAATTCTATTGGCAGCCCTATGTTTCATAGTAGAGACGTGGAAGAATCTTGAGTTTTTATCCCCCTCCTTTAACCACACCAATCTAGACCTCTACCTCCAAAACATTTCCTCTTTAGCCAAAATGTTGTGAAGATCAGCTAGAATAGTCTTTTGAGCATTCAGCCTACTTTCATCATACCCCATGTTCTGGATCTCTTCCTACACCTCAGCAAGATCTGCCAAAGTCCTATCTTTAGAAAGAAAGATGTTCCCAAAGTCCTTTTTATTCCAATTTCTAATTTCCATTTTAATGTTTTTAATCTTCTTAGCCACCTTATACATAGTTGTGCCTTCTAGATCAATACCCCACCATTCCCTAATTTTGCCAGAAAGACCAGGGTGAGCAGACCACATCTTCTCAAATCTGAAAGGGAAAGCCTTTTTCCTATTGTTGGTTTCCAAGGTGAGAGTAATAGGGGAGTGATCCAACCCAAGTCTCACCAAAGAGGAGAGCTTTCAATGATAATGGTTCATCCAATCCAAAGTGATAAGGGCTCTATCCAACCTCACCTGAATACAATCAGTCCCAATTCTCCTGTTAGACCAAGTAAATTTTCCACCCCCCAAATCAACATCCATGAGGGCTAGGTCATTGATCAGATCATCCAAATGTTGTCTTCTTTCCAGGTCCGGTGGGAGCCTGTCTAACTTCTCAGTGGCCAATAGGGGGGTATTGAAATCTCCCATAATAATACCCTTAGAATCTCCTAACTTGGTCATCAAATTGCAGATTTTATTCCAATAGTGTCTTCTACCATTCTTAGTGTTTGGGGCATAGATATTCATAATGAACCAACTCTCCCGATCCTTGATATTTTTGAATTGGATAAGCAAAATTTTGCCTTCATAAAAAATGATATCCATAGTTAAATTGTCCTTCCATATCACTAACCCGAAGCACCCTCAGAATAAGTAGTCACAGTTTTCATCCCTTTATTGAAAAAAATGCTTTCGATCTTCTCCTTCCTCATTTTAGTTTCCTAAATCAAAAAAATTTCTGGCCTATGATCCCTAATCATATTCCTAACAATTTCCTATTTGTGGATTCCATTGAGTCCATGAATGTTCCAAGAAATGACCTTCATTATTTATTTTGGGGATATGTTTCCTGGATGGTTTTCTGGGTTCCATCTGCTATGTTTCTTCTTGTTTCTTCCTTTCTAATTTGATTCTTGCTCCACCTACCTAGTGTACTATATTTAATTCCTGTGTCAGCTTTGGCTCTACTCCTCGTAGCAGTAGGAGAGACTGGTGATGGGTCCCTGCTATTTTTCTTTTTCTTATCCTTAACAGCTATCCAAGGTCCCGCATTGTCATCTTTGCAGCTATCAAAAAGAGCCTCCATTCTAGAAATTTATCCTAGAGTAGAGGCCGAAACCATCTTTGTGTGTGTGAATTCTGTACCTGATCTAGAGACACAACACTTCAGTAAAACATTAGAGGTTAGCAAAAATCAAAATCATGCAAAATTGAAATCTAATTTAACCAAGCGATTTACTGCCTTCTAGTAGGTGCGAGATTGATGTTCTCAGATTGTTATTGAGATCAGTGACCTAGACGACACCTAAATGAAGGATTTGAATGCAATTGATCTAGATATGAATTGAATGCAATTAAGCTATTTTTTTGGATTTTCTATGCAATGAGAATGATAAAAACTTGATATGAAATCTAGTCTATATGAAATTGATCTGCTAAAATGATCTAACAATGATATGAAAAAGAATCTAAAAGAATGTAAAAAAAACAAATTGATCTCACAATAGCCTTGATTCACAATAAGCTTTGATTCTCCCAATTTCAATTCTCTAGCATGATTATGCAATTCTTGTGGATTTGAGAGATGAATTATGAAGAGCTGAGCCTTGTTTTTATAGAAATCCAGGGCTTTGAAGGTGCATGGAAGAAAGCCATAAATCACTCAGATTAACTTAGCTTGATTTTTGAGTTATCTGATAATAAAGATAATTTAATTCACAAAAACATGCAAATCATGCAAAAATAGCTTTTTAGCTCAAATTAGAGTTTAGATTAGCTTTTTGAACTCCAAAAGGATGTTGAGTTCTAAAAAAGTCAACACTTTGCATTGATTTTCTAATTTGGAGTTTAACTGTTTCTTTTGAATGTGCATAATAATTATGAATTAATTAAATAAATAAAGTGATTTATGCTCAACTTAACTGATTTTTGAAAATAAAACAATTGATTTATGGGTTAATCAATTATTTAATCAAACTTTTATTAAAAACTATATTATTAAATAATGACAACTTGCTTTAATTAATTAAATAAAAATTTAATCAATTATTCATAAGATTTTGGATTTATTGTCAAAATTAAATAATACAATTAATAATAGATAGAATTAAATTTAATTACATAATTAAGTGGCAAGATATTAAATCTAATTAATTAAATATGAAAATATTCAATTAATCAAACTTAGGATAAATGTGATTTATCGCCAAATAATCATTAAATTAAAGATAATTAAGATAATTAAGAATATTGCTAGGAATATTCCCCGATGCAGAATTTAAGATAATCAATTATGAATCGATGATGTTTAGATGTGCCTTAGATTAGGACTTTGATGTTGATTTTGTGCGATTTGTTGATGTAGGAGGTTAATGAACTTATAGCCCATTTTTGGGGTATTACATTTTTCCCCTCTTTGAATTATTGTGCAAAGCGCAATGGTTCAAAGACAATCTGTGTTTGATAGAGATGTGAAACTGATTCAAAATTGATAATTGATATGAGACAGAAGTTGATTGATATTAATTTGATATGGAGATAATAGGCCCTGAATGACCAAAGATAATGTTCACTATAACAGCAAATGAACCTATGATTGCGAAAAAGTGTCAAAACACTTGATTCCAAATCTTAGGATTGCAAAGAAGTGAGTGACCAATTCTAGACTCGATTGTCTTAGCAGAACTAGCAGGTATCACATCCGAACTCTTCAGTTGCTGAAGGACCAAGGAAAGAACACTATGATCTGATGGTTGCAAAAACTGATACAGATTACAAGATTAGGAGGATACCAGATTGATATGGATCGACAAATCTGATATGCCCCAAGTGATGATAGATTTGCCCCAAGCGATGAGGACTTTTGATGAATCAGCAACTAGACATGGTTTTTGTCTTGATCACTGATGAAAGATAACAGATTCCAAATAAAATTAGATTTATAGACTTGAATGATGTGCAATACCATGCCCCCTTCGGGATTGAAATTGAAATCTGACAAGAAAAGTCAGCGTTGATAGTTCAGAAGCATGTTAATTGATTGGAAAAATGGTTAAACACATTTGAGAATGCATTGTGCATCATTTGGAAGGTCCCAAAAGACCAAGTTTGACTAGGTTAAACCATGAGTTGACCATAGTTGACCAAGTTGAAATTTTGATAGTTTGATGTAAGATAATTAATTAAGTTGAGTACTAAATTTTTGTGATGAATGAAGGTCGATTATGCAAGTAGTTGATAATATGAACAATCTCAGATTTTGATTTTGATCCCGAAAAAGGATTCTACTTGCTGTTTCATTGGAGGAACCTTCGTGTGAGATTCAGCTCTTGTTAGACTTGAAGATGCGATTTGAAGAATCATTTAAGCATTGAAGTTTGTTTAATCATTGTGAGATCATGCAAACATGCAAAATGCAAAGAGATATGCAAAATGAAATGCAACCTAAGACCTAGGACCTAGTCACTGATCATGTGTTGATTTGTTATCATCATTGAACTTTTAGGTAACCGGATAAATCAATACAATGCCCACTAGCTATGAAACCATAGACATATGAATATCAATTTGTATGCGCAAGAATCAATACAACACCCACTGGCTAGGCAACCATGGATATATGAATATTGATTTTATTTTCAGAATATCGGATTAGATATAAGCACCAAGACACAAATGTCAGGATGACCTAAATACCATGTCCATTTTGATATAGCAATTTGTACAAGCATCAAAACATAAATGTCATGATGACCTGAATATGCCTTGCGTGACAAACACATCAAACAGTCAAGAGATCATTCAAAATCCAATGTGAATTACCCGTAGTGACTCTTTATCATTCACATCCTTAGGTAAGATTGTGTTTCACAATAGGAGAAAGAACTCACTCAAAAAGACAGTAGTTAGATCAAACTTCCTTGAATTTTTTGAGTATCAATGGTCGAGGTATGCATGGCCATCCAATTTGAGATAGAGGCTCTTACAGTCGGACACCATTTCAATCCAGAATTTCCAAAGTTGTTAGATTTTCACATACAAGAAGAAAATAAAGAAAAGATTATGCCCCCAGTCAGCACTCTCTAAATCCTATAAAGGACATCATCGAAGAGCTCGAAGGGACACAATATGAAAAAATCTCAATGCAAATTAGTAAGCATACAAGGAGATAAAAGCATGTAAAAAGAATAGATTGTTTTCAGTTGAGTTTTGATGTTTGATTGCGTTGTTGATGCAAAATCCTTTCTAGAGACAAGACTGACTGACTGACTCACATGAAGCTTCAAAGGACTCTAACTAGATATGATACATCTAGGATATATTGGAGACCATAGGATATGACATTGATTGCCCCCAAGTGTTAAGTGTTGATAGGATACAGATGATTGAGCTGAGTGGTGTACAAACTGACTTATTAAAAACTAGAAATGCAGAAACAAACCGAGAGATATGTACAAACTAAAGCAAGACTAAAAGCTGGGAAAGACCAAGATTGCATTGATAGATGGAGCATTTTGAAACAAGTGGCACCCATTTACTGAGTTTTCACCATCTTGGCAGAAATTCTATTTTTGCTACCAAGGCGCCTGTTTCCAAGTTTTCACCAAGGCACTTTTTTTTTAAAATTTTTTTTTAAAATTTTTTTGATATTTTTCAATTTTTTAAGATTTTTTTTCAGGATATTTAACCATAGACTGAATGCCTTAGGTGTAGAATTTCTTTAGATGAAGAACATTGATTGGTTCTTAGAGTTGTTCTCCTTCAGTCATTGAGAGTTGATAGGCACCAGATCCAAAAGTAGCAGTGATTACAAAGGGACCCATCCAATTGGGTTCGAACTTTCCCTTGCATTCTCGATGTGATTGATTTTTAGGATTCTCTCTCAAAACTAGATCGCCAACCTGAAATTCTCTATCTAACTTTCTTGTTGTAGCCTCTAGACATTCTCTTCTGATATACTCTAAGATGATCATATGCTACTTGTCTGTGCTCATCTAGTAGTTCAAGTTCTTGCAACCTAGACACTCTGTAGTCATCATTAGTTACTAGACCATGCATTCTGATTCTTAGTGATGGGATTTCAACCTCAATAGGTAGTACCACTTCAGACCCATAAACTAAAGTGAAAGGTGTAGCCCCTATAGGAATTCTGATACTTGTTTTGATACTAGTTCAGATACTTGTTCTGATACTTGTTATACTTGATAGCATCTTTTTCCATTGCAAACTCCCAAGCAAGATCATATCATGCAGTCTCAATGTCTAGCAAGATGGAGAACAAGAGGGATTGGCAAGCTGGTGGAAGAGATGGAAGACAAGAGAATGAAGGAGAATGAAGGGGATAAATCCTCAAGGGAAACCTCCTCAAGAATACCCAAGCTAGGGAAAATTGTCATGTAAAGCGCATTGGGACAAGCAATGAAAGGCTAGCATAGGATAAGTCACAAAAGTGTAATGCCAGAGCAGGAAAGGATGCAGTCCAAAGGAGTAGACATGTCAAGAGGTTTCAAAGCATTATGTTTTACTTTTTTTTTATTAGATCAAGACCAAAGGGGAAAAGGATAGCGATAGGAAAAAAATGAATGGAGGAAGATGGATATGAAGGCTAAACATGGATGGAATAAAAGCAAGATCATCATAAGACAACTCAAAAAATAGCCAGATGTTCGTGTATAGATCAACCTTGTCAAGATCAAAGAGAGAAGATGGAAAGGATGAAATATGTAGAAGAACTACGCATGATGCTTTATTACTAGGTTTTCATCATGGTACTTATCCAAGGTGCCACAAGGGAGTGGTTTTCACCATAGGACGAATTTATTTCTCTTTACTTTTGCTACCAAGGCGCCTGTTTCCAAGTTTTCACCAAGGCACATTTTCAATTTTTTTTAAATTATTATTATTATTATTTTGGAAGAAGGAAAGCTTTTTAGATAGTGCTCCTTGAAAGGATAAACCATGATATGCCAAGGAATTAAAATGATATGCTCAAAGATGCTGATAGGGAAAGGGAGATGGAAGAGAAATATGGAGGATAAGGTTTTATGTAAAGCGAGTGAGGTTGGAAGATAGGAGGAATAGGAAAATGAGGAAAAATGATAGAAGGTAGAAGGATAATGCATGGAAGGATTTTGAAAGGGTAGGTGGAAAGGAAGGAAAGATCAACATCAACACATACCTTGAAGGGTGGCAAGAGGATGGAGGAAATGTGAATGAAGAAATACGTGAAGGAATATGGTGAATGGATAGCAGAGGTTGTGGTTTAGGCACATGGAATGGAAGAATGTTTTTGGAAGAAGATGAAGTGGAAGTCTTTGGAAGCTTGAATGTCAAATTTACTTTTTTCTCAACACCAGACTCTTTCAAGAGAGACTTTGGAATCCATATAGCCATAGGCTTTTTATTTCCTTTTGATGATCTAGAGAGAATATCTTCAATGATGGATTTTGGAACCCATACTTGTCTTGTAGTTTTCTTCTTAGATATCTCTTTTGACTTTATGTTTCCATGTCAATTAGAAGAGACATGGTGATCTTTTCTTTTTGATGGATTCTTGTATTGCTTCTTTTTCTTGTATTGAACATTCAAGTTACTTCCAAAAGACTTGGGACTTGTGAAAGAAGGAGGATATGACTGGTTTAGATGGGTGGGTGGATGAAAAGGATTCAAGGGTGTGCATCTATGTTGATCTTGAGGAAAGATGGGAGATGGAGGGATGTAAAGACCCAAGATGGATGGAGAATTAGAAGAGTTAGGAGGGAAAAGTGAAGGGACATAAGGACCCAAGATGGAAGGTAGATGTGAAGCCCTTAGTAGTGGTGGAAGAGGTCCAAGGATGGAAGTGGAAGACACAAAAGGATAATCAATAAGTTCATCAGCATCTATATGACAACCAAGGATATCAGCATCTTTAGAGTGAGCATTAGAATTTTCAAAAGAATCAAGTACATCTTGAATAGGAGCACCTTCTTTGATAGGATTGTTCAAAGCTTGCAAAGACTTAGGAAGAGTAGAAAGTGGAAATGAACATGGAGTGGTAGAACAAGAAGATGGAAGACTTTGATCTTGACAAGGATCTTTGGATAGCATAAGTGCATAATTTTTTTCTTGATTTTCAATAGGCTTAACATAGGAAGTAACAACACCATTTTTACCCACCTTAATGGAAGTATCATCTTTGGAAAGGGCAAGCGTAGTAAGGTTATTTTGATTGTCAATAAGCTCAATGGTGTAAGTAGTAGCTTGATCTTGCTTAAGAGAAGAATTAAGACATGGTTGAATGCATGAAAAAGGGGTTGTAGGATCAAAAGAACCCAGAGGTGGATAAGAGACATCGTGAAAAGAAGTGGATGACATGGAGGGTTCTTGATCTTGATCTTTCTTTATGTTCTTTTCTTCATCATTTTTAGAGTCCTCTTGACATGGAGCCAATTCTAAGGATACGAAAGCATATTGGAATTTTATGGAAGACTGTTGCAAAGATGGTGAAGGACCAACTGAAGTAGGCATTGTAGCGTATGAAGGCTTAGGCTCTTTAGGTTTAGCATTATTGAAAGTATTAGCAGCCAAGTGAAGGCTAGCTTGAATTTCTTGAAGAGGTAGCCCTAGAGGATAACTATAGGGAATCGTATGAAAAGTATCAAGACTTGTGTCAGATGAAGGTTCTGTGAAAGATTTGAAAGACTTGGAAGTTTTAGGAAATGTACAGGTATTGGAGGAAGTAGGGGATGGAAGGGAACCATCACCAGACAAAGGTTCAACATTAACATGATCTTGCTTGAGAAGATAATCTTCATTTTCAGTAGGAGAGTCCTTAGGAGAAGGATTCTTATAATATTGATGCTTCAAGCTAGCATGATGCATTTTATAGTCCTTAGTAGTGGTAGATGGATCATAATCAAGGTATTGTCCACAAAAGCCATCAAAATTTCTTTCAAAATCAGAATCATATGGATCACCATCACGATCTATCCAATGTGACGGCCCATTTGTAGTAAGTAGGAACACACGATGAGGAGGACTCTAAGGAACAGAGGTGTCATAGGTATCATTACATTGTCTATCATCATAGTCATCATAGTCTCCAAAGCTGGATGTGTCACTCTCCGTGGAAGAGGTATCATAAGGGTTATCACATTGCTCAAATTCTATCCGAGGGCATGGTGACATGTACAAGTCTTTATCAAATGGAAAAGAGTATAGAGATTCCATGGAGAACTCTTTAGGTTCCTTTTCTTTCTTAAGATTGTTAAGTTCAACTTGCATAGCTTGTAGCTGCTTCATCATAGCGGTGATTAGAGCTTCTTCCTCTTGTGTATTGATTCTTTGAGACATGTGTACTGGTTCTCAATAGCTATTGTTCTATTCTTGACACAATGATTCGTTTGACAGATTTTGGAAATAGGTTGAAAAAGCTAAATATCTGGCAATTCTGACAATTTTTTGAAAACTTTCAAACATTTCCCAAACGACACTCTGCAGACTCGTACAACAGTGGGTATGCTATGAAATGATAGTTGCAAAACTCGTATGACAATTGGGTAGCAATGAAATGACAGTTGAAAATCTCATACGATAGTTGCAAGATTTTGACTTTGAGAATTTGCTGGCATGGAAACTCATACGACACTAGGTACTCAATCATACAACAGATGGGTTGTAATGAAACAACACTTGGAAAAACTCATATGACTTTTGACTTCTTGAAATGATTTTTGACTCCAAAAAGGATTTTACTTCAGATTTTGCAAATTTTGAGTTTTCAGATTCGGATTGTTTGCAAATTTCAATGTCTAGATTTGAGAATTGTAACAGATTTGTTCATTTTCAGTAACCAGATAGATAAGCAAGCACACAAAATAGCAAGCAAGTGATTTTAGGCATGTCTAAAAACAATGAAAAAGGGCAAAAGCAACCTTGCGCATGAATAATCAAGTGACTTATTCGTTCTAATCCTCATAAGTGCTAATTGTGTATGTTCCAAAATATTTTGCAATGATGCACATATACCCTAGAAAATGAAAATTTGGCCTTGCTAGGGTTTTTAGTAATGGTTTGACTCTGCAACTTTTATGATCCAAAGGGGTGAACTCGAATCCCGACGCACCAGGGTTTTGACACAGTCTGAGAACTTAATCTTTAAGCGCTGCTAGGGAGATCTGACAACCCAACAATGAACCATACCCATGGAGATTTCTTCCAAAAGGACATTTATATAGTGGCTGTCACTACCATGGTGAAAATGGCTATTACCGCTTGAGGTTCCATCAACGCAGTTTGCCCTATTAAGGGATTGTCCGCTATGGTTAACCCTCTCTAAAGGTGACTCACAGTATGATACCACAAGGGGACTTGGCTCTAGATCCAAGGTTTTGATGCCTCTTCACTTTTAACGCAAACAAAGCAAGCAGATTAATTTGACATGCTAAGACAAAGTTTGTCTCACCAAGGTCTATGATATCAACCCCACATGATCTATCAACCTCTCCGGAGAGAGAATGTATCAATCAATAAGGGAAGATGCACGAACCAAGTAGAACATGAGGTGCACTAAGTATCCTCCCCACCTACAAGGGATCCCTCATTGAGAAGGGTTTCGCTAGGAACCCACTCTCTCAAGATCCACAAATAGTGTTCATGGGGCCTAATTACTATGTGAGTACAGATATATTCCAAAAAGTAAATTTATCCAAAAGTATTCAAAAGAACAAGGTGGTACACTTAATGCTTAAAGAAAATATGAGGTGAGTCCACAAAGTAGAGCACTTAACCCCTCACACAAGCTAGAAATGAGTCCACAACTTAGAAAACAAGTGAGTTCCAGAAAGCACACAAGGGTTGCCTAGTGGAGCATTTAACGCTTCTTTCCTATTGACCCCTCCCCTTTAACATGGCGCTGAGCTTGCAACCACAGGGCTAAATGAGGGGCCAGTGGATTAGCAAGTTCAATAACCCAAGGCAGCAATCTAGATCAATCACAAGTAATCTAAGACTGCTAATAAATACTTAAGGTGTCACAACCTAGTATCAATTATGCAAGTGTGTAAAACAAAAGCATGAAAAGAATCACCCAAGCTAGACACACGAGAGATTTATTTTAAGTCCAAATTGAAATTTTATTAGATGAAGGAGAATACCTAGGATCCTTGCAACATGATTAGTAGATTTTACCTAATTTTTAGCAATTCTTGTTGAGCTTTTCCATGCAAGCAAGTGACAAACTCTCCAATAAGCAAACAAGCAAACAAGATATGCAACATATATTCAACTTATGAAAACCATAGGGTTAGCTCTAAAAATAAATTATTATTAGAAATAATAACTATAAATTAACCCAAATGACAACTCATATCATTCATTAAACCATGTAAAAAAAATAAGTGCATACCCATCACAAAACTTTATTTTTTTTTACTGCATTTGACCTAGTCAACAAGATCTAATTTTTTTTTTATGATTTTGGCCACAAAAATAGAAATTAAAAATAGAGACCCCTACTAAAAAACATAGAGATTTCCAAAAATGTAAAAATTTTAGAAAAATCTCTTCATTTGTGCCCTAGAGACCCGTTTTATCAAAATAGACCAGTTTTTGTAAATTGACTATTTGAGCTATTATATTGCATCCAAATTTAAAATACAAAGAATGTATCCCCTGTATAATTTAAAGATCTTTCCGAAAATATAAAAATTTCTAAAAAATATGATGATTTGCATCAGATATTAATTTTTTCTAGAATTTCAAGAAAAAAATATTAAAAATTCAAAAAATCTCAGAAAATTCTAAATTTTTTACTATAGCTTCTTTGATATGTGTCCAACCCAAAAAAAAAATTTCAAAGAAAATATCCAAGCCTTTTGAGAGATAAAATTAAATCTTTGAAACTTTAGGGTTTTAGCTCTCCCAAAAAATCAAAACTAGCATGTAAAGGTGGGTTGCCCCACGGTGGGTGCCATCTCTATGTGTGTGAATTTTGTATCTGATTTGTAGACACAACACTTCAGTAAAATATTAGAGGTTAGCAAAAATCAAAATCGTGCAAAATTGAAATCTAATTTAACCAAGCGATTTACTGCCTTCTAGTAGGTGCGAGATTGATGTTCTCAGATTGTTATCGAGATCAGTGACCTAGATGACACCTAAATGAAGGAATTGAATGCAATTGATCTAGATATGAATTGAATGCAATTAAGCTATTTTTTTGGATTTTCTATGCAATGAGAATGATAAAAACTTGATATGAAATCTAATCTATATGAAATTGATCTGCTAAAATGATCTAACAATGATATGAAAAAGAATATAAATGAATGTAAAAAAAACAAATTGATCTCACAATAGCCTTGATTCGCAATAAGCTTTGAGTCTCCCAATTTCAATTCTCTAGCGTGATTATGCAATTCTTGTGGATTTGAGAGATGAATTATGAAGAGCTGAGCCTTGTTTTTATAGAAATCCAGGGCTTTGAAGGTGCATGGAAGAAAGCCATAAATCACTTAGATTAACTCAGCTTGATTTTTGAGTTATTTGATAATAAAGATAATTTAATTCACAAAAATATGCAAATCATGCAAAAATAGCTTTTTAGCTCAAATTAGAGTTTAGATCAACTTTTTGAACTCCAAAAGGATGTTGAGTTCTAAAAAAGTCAACACTTTGCATTGATTTTTTAATTTGGAATTTAACTATTTCTTGTGAATGTGCATAATAATTATGAATTAATTAAATAAATAAAGTGATTTATGCTCAACTTAACTGATTTTTGAAAATAAAACAATTGATTTATGGGTTAATCAATTATTTAATCAAACTTTTATTAAAAACTATATTATTAAATAATGACAACTTGCTTTAATTAATTAAATAAAAATTTAATCAATTATTCATAAGATTTTGGATTTATTGTCAAAATTAAATAATACAATTAATAATAGATAGAATTAAATTTAATTACACAATTAAGTGGCAAGATATTAAATCTAATTAATTAAATATGAAAATATTCAATTAATCAAACTTAGGATAAATGTGATTTATCGCCAAATAATCATTAAATTAAAGATAATTAAGATAATTAGGAATATTGCTAGGAATATTCCCCGATGCAAAATTTAAGATAATCAATTATGATTCGATGATGTTTAGATGTGCCTTAGATTAGGACTTTGATGTTGATTTCATTTGATTTGTAGATGTAGGAGGTTAATGAACTTATAGCCCATTTTTAGGGTATTACAATCTTGAGGATTCTATTGATTTTCCTTGGAGATACCCACAAACTTCCACTCAAATTTGATTCTTGAGAAAAAGAAGGGCCCTACACCTCCACAGTACCCCCTATCTCCTGGGTAGAAGGAACAAAAGAGTCATCTTTGGTTTCTTCCACTATAATCTCCCCCTCCCCAGAAATGATAGCTTGGATAATAAGGCTAGCTTCATCATCTTCCTTTTCTATGTTTCCTCTTTGCCCTTGAACCTCTTACTGCTCCTTGTTCTCATTGATTTTCTTTCCTTCCAAACCCCGGTGATCAGGAAGACTCCCCTTTTTTTCATTGGGTTTCTCCCCTAGAGGTTCTCCCTCAGGGATATTCCCATTAGGAGCTTTCTCCTTCCACACCTTCCTGGTTCCTTCAGCTTGATCTGCTCCTTTTTGTTGATTCTGGATCTCCTTTCTTTTCCCTTGTTTGATTTGGGCCTTGTGAGATTTTTCCTTCTCTATGAAGATAGGGCACATTTTGGCCTTGTGTCCTGCCTTTTTATAGTGCAAGCAGGAAAAAGGAACATTTTCATAGTCTATCTACTACACATGCCTCCCCAATCTAGATTAGAACTCAATCACTTCTGGAATATCCTGACCTTCGACCACCCCTACATAGATTTTGGTGTAGGTAAGTCTTTTCTTGGCTGCAGTTACTGGATCAATAGACATCAACTCCCCAAAAGAACTAGCAATGCCATCAAAAACATCTTCATGCCAGTATTCCAGGGGAAGTTCCAGAAGCCTAATCCAGACTGGGGCCTAGGTCACGAAGTCATTGTTGAGGTCCAAGTTAGAGGTCCATTTCTAAAGAATGAGAGTGGATTTCCCCATCGACCAGTTACCTGCACAGAGAATCTTTAAGTAGTCCTGAGGGTAGGAAAACTCAAAAGACATAAAGCCTTTGGCCATAGCCATAACCTCTACCTGGCCTTTTAGATCCCACTTATTTTTAGAAAAGATTCTAACCAGATCTATGTTTGGCCTAGGACCTATGAACTTGCCAACAAGAGTTGTAGCCATACTCAGAATATTATGATCAATAAGCTCAGAAGGCACTTCTAAGGCGTAAGTCCCCTTCTCTAAGTTAGATATATTCTTAATCTTAGGGAAAGAGGATTTACCTGAAGGTTTGACTCCAAACAGATTGGTCCATCATCCCAAAGGACCTAGGGCACCTCCAGATGCATTTTGTTTTGGAGCATTACCCTTTTTTTCACTTGGATCCAGCTACAAGGCGTGTGCATCCCCATCATTAGTCGCATCTCCCTTTCCATTTTTCTTGCCCTGGTCTAGGCCCGCAGACTGATCATCCTGTCCCTTCTCTATAGGATTCCCACTCAATGCCCCATTCAAAATTCCTCCCGCTCTGCTTCCCCCACCCATCTTTTTTTCCTCCATCATAATTGTTAAACTTAATAAACTTATTCATATCACCAGTCATATGATATGAACAACCATTGTCTATAATCCAATAATTTTTCTTTTCAACCTGTGATACTAAAGCTTTTTCTTCTTTGATGTTTTTTTCAAAATTTTCTTCTTTTATTGCAACAAATCCTATATCATCACTTTCATTATCACTTTCACTTAATAATTTATCAATACTAGCTTCAAATTCTTCATCATTAGCATAATAACACTCTCTAGGTCTTCTAGGCTTAAATTTCTTTTTATATTTCTTCACTCTCTTAGGACATTTAGATGCAAAATAACCATATTCTTGACATGTCCAACATTTAATGATTTTCTTACCTTCTAGTTCTCTCTTCACAAGCAAGGAAATTCTTTCTTCAATCTTTCTATCTTCTTTAGTCTTAGATCTATTGCAACCGGTATAATCTCAACTGAAACTTGCACTTCTTGACAAAGTAGGGCGAACACTAAGTGCGATGAATGCAGTTTCAATCCTAGGAAAATCTCTAGATTATCTCAAACTTATCTCTGCTACTTCCAATCTTCCAAGAAGAGTCTCTCTAGTGAATTTTTTAGTACAAGGTATGACTTTTTCAATTATCTGTGTTATCTACTTAAAAATTGGGGTCAGATTCTTCAATATCCTCCTTATGATTTCATCTTCATTTTTATTTCCTTCACAAGCTTTGATACCTGCAACAATCTATGATATTCTACCAATATAGCTTCTAACAGATTCATCTTCCATCATTTAAGCTTCTTGAAATAAAAATATCCAATTTTGTAATTTGATTCTCTTAGCATCTTTATCACCTTCAAAAGTAGATTCCAAAGCTAACCAAATTTCATGAGATGTCTTTAGATTTTTTAACTGACTATATTCATTCTCAAGAAGAGATGAAAAAATTTCTTCTCTGGAAATTATATTACACATGAATAGATCTCTTTCTTTCTCAGCGCAATGCTCAATCTTTTCTTCTTCAATGATACATTTCTCATTCTTTGTAATCAACCAATATCTTGGTCCTAGACATATCAAATGTGTCTTCATCTTCTCTTTCCAATTGTCATAGTTACTCCATCAAACTTAGGACTTTCTTTTCTGAAGTGACTCCCCATGGATCTCCTTAAGTTGTTAAACTTTTCCTTCAAGGACCTACCACTCTGATACCAATTGCTAGTAAGTAAATTCCACCAAGATAATTGAGAGGGTGAGGGGGGGGAGGGGGGTGAATCAATTATATGATAAAAACAACTTTTATTAACCTTATTATATCTAAAACATGTAATCAACATAAACAACATCTTGACATGCAAAAATGTAGACACAAATTAAACAGGGAAGTATTTTAATACCCAAATATTTTATGCTCCTATATCCTAAATTATTACAAATCCTAATATTTACCATACACTTACGTAAATATGAAGAATATTTAGGATAAAATATTTGAATAATTATCGTGATTATAAATAAATTTTTCAAATAGCATAGTTCTAGAATTTATTTATGCTTTAATGTTGTTTTTAAAATTTGAAATTGTAAAATAATTGTTCTTGCTTAATTACCCTAAATAGATAAAATATGGTTGTAATAATGTTTTCATTTAAATAGCTTGGGCAATTTCCTATAAAATATTTTTAAAGTGAATTAAAATAAAATATCATTATGCAAAAGGGTGGCGAGAGGGAGTTGAACACTCAACCTCTCGAGCCAACCCCTTAACTACCCTAACTACCTGTTCCCCCTTAACCAATTGCTCTATTATATTCCTTGAAAATAATTGTTAGGGTGAAAAGATATAATTATAACGCTTTTACCCTATAGTAATTTAAAAAGATAATATTGTGATTAATCTTTCACGTTAAATGTTTTGAGATATTGAAATATTTTCTTTTTTACCTTATGTAAATATTTGTTGATCTTAGGGTAATATTTATTTTTCATAAAAAATGATGGGTTTCACTTAATGTAATTTTTCCCAAAAAATAAATTTACCCTAAAAGGTGAAATATATTTTATGTTTCTCATAGAATGGAATTGTAAAGGGATATTTTTATTTTAAAATATATTCTTTTCACCTTATGATTATTCTTGGAAACATTTATTAGGGTGAATTATATACTCTTAGGATTACTTTTGAAAGGATATGTACTTTTTAATTATGCTTTTACTTTATAAGGATGAATATTTGAAAGCACATAATGAATAAGAGTTTTAATTGAAATTTATAATCCCTGAAATGCCCTAACAATGCAAATATATCTTTGTCACATGTTTTTAAGATTATTATTTTAAAATAAAAATTAGACTACATTATAAGAATTCCTTTCTGTGAAGTTATATATATATATATATATATATAAGCAAAAGTGGACTAGCCACCATATATTTTATTATTATTAATCTGGTTCAATGGTTCAACTGGGAAAGAACCAGTAAGAAAACCCGGTATCCTTACCTTATACACAGTAATCGATCACAAATGGAGTGCCTCAAAACTTCAACAAACATCACATTTGCATACAAATAATATGTTATGCTTCCTGAAAGTACCTTGCATATGTCATCCCACTAGTGGAAACACCAACTTCTGAACCTGGAGATATCAAGTCAAAGTTTGATCCAAATTAATTAGATTTTGCAAATCATGATTGTTATTAATGAACTCATCCAGACTCAAGGATTCAAAATTGACCCCATTGCAACCCATGTTCGAAAGGTAATCCGCCACTTTGTTACCTTTGTGGAGTGTGTGTGAGATATATAATTCACTAAAAGAATCAAGTAAATGCCATATTTGCTTAAAGATATAGGTGAGCTGCCAATTATATGAAATCCTCTTAATACATGCATTAATTATAACCATGGAATCCCCTTCCAGATGAACATGCTGAAAACCACCCTGCTTAGCAAGAATGAGACCTGCAAATAATGTTTGTGCTTTTGCCATGTTATTGGAACCAATAGAGAGGGGGGAAGCTTTGATGGCCAACACATATCCCCGATCATCTTGAATACAAACACCTAAACCTAAAATACCTGGATTGCCACGTGAAGCACCATCAAAGTTGATCTTGACCAAATTGTGTGCCGGAGGAATCCATTTGAACGATGCTCTGTCAACTGACCTTTTCACTGAGTAGTGATGGGACCATCTAATCGGTGTATGGATACCTTTCCAATCATGAATGATAGAGCTATCCCAAGTGGAGAATATTGAATTCTTCATGGTTTTACTGTGACTAGCATTGACCACTTTTGAGATTCCCTTTTCTATCCCGAGAAGGACATTATCTATAGAAGAGGATTGATGAAGGAAAATCCTTTTGTTTTGTTCCCACCAAATAGCCCAAACTACTAAGGCTGGGGTATAGTGTCAAATACATGCAAAAAGAGCATTTGAGTATAGAAGAGGCCATGACTGAAAAATATCCCATTAGCTATTTGGAAGGGGCATGAAGAAATGCAACTTTTTGAGAACAAACATCCAACACTCAAATGCAAACGGGCAGTTCACAAAGAGGTGATCAACATCTTCAGAGACTTGCACACATAACACACAATTGAATGGTTGGGAAATCTAAAGTTTGACCAATCGATCACTTGTTAAGGGCCTTTTTTTTAAAGCAAGCCACGCAAAGCAACTAGCTTTAGGTAGCACATTGTGATTCCAACATAGTGAAAAAGCCCGAGAGGGGGTCTTAGTTGATTCCTACTGCTGAAGAAGTTACATTATATTAATCCGTAGGAATGAAGAATTTAAATCAAGTTCTCCTAAGAGTTAATTTTTTTTATATCAAATTCAAGTTTTGATACAATATTTATAGGGTACTGTAGACACCTAAAATGCCTTTGCCAAATAAAAATATTTTATTTTGTAGAAACCACTGATGACATCATCATTAATTAATTAATTAGTTTTTATGCCATTATGCTCTCCTATTTTAATTAAAAACATTTAATTGAAGAATCCCTCCCAAAAGCATTTAAATCAAATTTGAATGATTTTCCCCTATTTATTAATCATTATTTAATAAATAATGTTAGAATATTAAATAAATTAAATATTTATTTAAACCCTAAAACCCTAGAAATCTTCTAGAAAACCATAAACCTATCTAACCTTTCCTAATCCCATCTTAAACATATTTAGAGGGTGATTACTAACCCTCTTAGTCTAAACCACCCTCCTTTGACTTCTAGTCAAACCCCCTCATTAATGAGACTTAAAGACTCATTAATGGATCCTTACACCCTCATTATGGCTCTTACAGCCTTGTAATGGAGCCCATGTCTCCTCTTCCATCTTTTTTCCCTAAGCACTCTTCCCTAGTGTTTCTCACATGTGTCAGCAACCTTTAACCCTCATCCCGTTGACCATACCTCTAACTCAACCCCAAAATCTCCCTCCTAACCCAAGCTCTTAGGAAAATCCTATAAATAATCATCCTTCTAAGAGAAAATTATTATCTTAGTTTTTCATCATTCATGCATTGTTATCATTCTCATTTACTTCTAGATCATATTAGCTTAAATCCTAATTGTTAGATTTAGTTCATTTCTAAGCTTTCTAACTCACATCTTAGCTTAGTATAAATGGATTAACATAGTTTATTTCATTTTTTTCATATAATATTCATCACATCATATTCATATTTGGATAAAATCAATCTTAGTATAAGCATTCTAAGCTCAATCTGCATTTTAGCTTCATTAGGCTCCTTGGGGCTCTAGGGGAAAATCAAGTGTTCCATACCTGATTTTGTACCACTATGGGGTTCTCATGATCCCTAATTAATCCTAAAAATTCCTAATCTGAATTAGGGACACACTCCTAGTGTTTTTAGAGCACACCCACATCCCTAAAGCGAGAGCAAATCAAAGGGTGAAAGGGTGCTCCCGTTTAAGCTCTATCTGAAGTGTCTTTGCAAATAGTTTTACTATATGTTAGGAATATAAATTTAGGAATAATGTTTGAATTTCTATGCTTATTCTAAAATGGTTAGGTTTTCTCTGATCACATTTTGGCATGCCCGGTGGGACTCCGCAACGCTTCAAAACTCCTTTTTTTGGGTTTTTGAGCAAAAAAAACTACTTTTTTGACAAATCTTATCATATCTAGGTGATTTATTGTATGAGTAAAATCCTTGGAATTTTTTGATCATACTAGAGGTTCCCAATACTTGTACTAGGGCTTCCCAATACTCTTATGGGACTTTTTCATGCATTTTAGGCCTATTTTAAGTCTACTAGCACTGTTTACTCGTACCAGGAGTCAAAGTGACTCGTATGAGCCATCATCCTGAATTGCATGAGTAAACACATCTAAATAACCTACCTTTTTTACTTGTATGGGAAACAAGGGGCATGTGCAAGGCCTTAAACTTGGCTCTAGTTGGTTTTTAGGGTTTATTGGGCCCTCCTGGTGCCTCTGGACTACAAATTTCAATTTTTAACTCCATGTTTTGTAGGAACTCATTGGGAGAAATAAGATAACTAAAACACTAAATCCTTAAGGCTCATCAACTATTTTTTATGTTTAGGAACCAAAACACTTCATTTATTGGGCTTAAAATGAACTCTAATTCACTCTCAAATGCCTATAAATTAATAAATTTGTGCATCTTTCCTAAATGAATCAAAACTAATAATAATCAATCCTAAATCAATAAAAATCACTTATGATGTTTCATTTTGGATAAAAAGAACTTCATTCATTCAAATCTAAGTGATTTTAGGGTTTTCATGCAATCTAGGAACACTTGAAGTTTTGGATGCTTAAAAAGGATTAGAAATCTGCATATCAATCCCAATCCATCCTAAATGTTCCTAAATCAATCCTAATTCATTTTTATTGGTTAAAAAAAACTTTTTTTTCAAAATCTTGAATTTTTTCAAAGTTTCATGCATTCATGAAGCATTTAGGAACACCTCTTTTGGGCTTAAAATTGAAATTCTAAAGCACAAAATCTTGAAAGTCCCTAAAGAAATTGAAGTCAAATCAAAAGTGTTTTTCTTAGAGTTCTAAAGAAAACACAATATTAAGTGAATAAGTTGAAAACAAAGCATTCTCCATTTCATTCCAAAATTCAAATCAGGATCCTAAAAGAGAAAACATAATCTTGAATGCAAAAGGTAAAAAACTTGCAATATCTTTTTAAAGTTTTCTTGTTTTCAAAAGAATGAATATATCAAAATCATGAACACAAGTGTTTTCAAGCCTTCATTTCAAACTCACTAAATCAATTTGGAAAAGAACTCTTCATGGTGTGATTCTAGGAGTTTTCAATTCTACAAAATCCTTGTTAACTAAGTGACGTAAAAAAAGTTGAACTTGGATGAGTTCACTTGTTTTACTTCTAGAGAAGCATGTCCAGAGAGAGAAAAAATTCCTCTTTGGAGAATGGATTCAAATTGGTACTTCTCGGGCCGGTATAGAAATAAAGCATTGATAAAACTCTCACTTCATCCCCTCAAGCTTGGGCAATGTGTGTTGATGGTAGCCTAAGGTAGGTGAATATCCCTACTATTTTGGCATGGTCAACTAGGCTCTTAAGTGATTCATGCACGTATAAACCATTTGGGAGGACACCATAGACCAAATCAGATACCCATTAATCAGAGGATTCCTGATCTACTCCCAAAGGTATCAAAATATTTGTGCAAGGATAGATCCAAGTGGTTTCCTAGATCACCTTAAGACTACTCACCATATGTATTCCTTTTTGGGATACCTAGATGTGAGAAAAGATTTTGATACTAGCCTTTTCTTAGGTAGTTCATGTTTGAAGTGTTTTTAAAGTTACAAACTCAGTGAAAGAAATCTGTCGAACATACACAAACAAATAATTCTACTCACAATTCTTTTTCCATGTCAATCCAAATCCTCCAAAATCTAGAAGTCATCCAAGCTTGAAGAATTTGGTCATCTTAGTCTTCTAATCATGGTCCTCCTATCATCCCACATCTTTCCTGACCAATTTTGTCCTCCTTTCCTCCCCATATCCTAGGATAGTAGAGTCATCTTTGTCATCCCCCCATCCCCTTTCTTTCTTCATCCAAAGTCAGTCTTTCCTCCTATCTTGAGACAAATCCGATCCTAGTATGAGCTTCTCAGTCATCCTAAATCTGAGCTTTAGTCTTCCAATCCATCTTCATCCTCCATCCCTATCCAACTCATCCACAAGTCAGCATGTCTCAAAACTACTATGATAAGTTTGGTTATTATATCTCTTCTCTTATTCCATCCTATCTCAATGATGATGAAGGTCTTATTGATCATGATGAGCAATTTGAAAACTTTAGAAGGCTTGCTCCAAACTTCCTCTAGAATCCTATCATTCCTCCATCCTATCCTGATGATGATGAAATTCTTGTTGATCATGATGAGTACTTTGAAAAACTTAGAAAGCTTACTCCAAACATCCCCTAGAATCTAATCATTCCTCCAAACTATCCTATTATGCCTTCAGGCATGTCCATTAGTTTTCCTTATCCTACCTTTGACAAGGGAAATCCACTATCTTATTCATCCACACCTTCTTCCTATATTGAGCCTACATATCCTCTGTATACATCCTTCATACCTCCATCTCCTTCTATGGTCATATCCCAAAAACCATCTTTCCACAATAACACTACCAGCTACATCCCTTATCCAAGTCCATCATCTCCTTATCCTCCAACCCATTTTCAAATGCAAGATCCTAGTCTTCCAATCCATTATCATGATCTCCCATCCTATCTTGATTCTCCATCCACTATATCCTATCTTAATCTAGCATCTTCCATTCTTACCTACATTTCCACAAATCCTCTTCCATAAGAAGAATACATCCCTCAATCCTTTTCATATCCCATATCTCAATCCATCACCCCTAGCCCACTAGTTAGCCAATCCAGTTCACAAGCTTCCTCTATGCCTACCTATGTGAACTATCTAGTCACGCCATCCTCCAATTCCTCTTCTACACCATCATCCCCTCAACCAAGCTCACCATCCACCACCTCACCTTCATGTGTGGACTATCCTAGTTCCCCATCTTCTACACATTTAGATCCCTCACCTCAACCTCTATCATCGAAGTCTCCAAGGAGTTCACATAGAATCTAGTGAAAAATCCCTCTCCTAAAGTTGATGAGCCATGCCATCTCAATCCTTCACATGAAGTCACTAGTAATGAGGCCCATCCATCTCCTACATCCATCATTCCTCCTCTATTACTCCCATCTATCACCCTTCTTCCATATACCCCACTTATTGATCCTCTTCCATCTCCTAGCATTATTAAGTCCTTTCCATCTGTTGAATCCATCCAATTCCCATCCACATCTCCTCCTATCATTATGCAAAGAACATCCAATGAACATCATGAGTTCACCCTTCTTCCCTCCATCACAATTGTGGATTCTCCCATCCTTTCATCCATACCATTTGAAGAATCCATCCATACATCTGCCATCACTATATCCACACCAATGCAATCTAGTGAATATCTTATCCAAAAGCATGTTGAAGTATCCAATAAGTCAAATCAAGATCCTATCACTTCACTTCCTCTATTGCATAATCCATTTCTTCCATCCTCTCCAATCCAAGATCCTATCATCCCAATTCCACCAATCCAAGATCCTATCATCCCAATTCCTCCAATCCAAGATCATATCATCCCAATTCCTCCAATCCAATATCCTACCATCCCAATTCATCCAATCTAAGATCCTATCATCCCAATTCCTCCAATCCAAGATCTTATCATCCTAATTCATCCAATCCAAGATCCTACCATCCCAATTCCTTCATCTCAAAATCCATTACCATCTCCCAATCCCAGTTAATATCCTATCATCCCATCCTCTCCACTTGATAATCCTCCAATCCAAACTATCCCACTACCATCACTCTATCCCCTGGGTTCACTTACATTTTACAAGGAAATCCCACTCAAAGAAGAAGAAATGAGTTTCATGTCCCACATCCTGACGCCTAAAATTGGATGTTTATCTTATTCCCCAAGTTAGATATATCCTTTCTTGGATAAAATACTCAAGAAATTGAATTATTAAGGAAAAGGCCTAGGCACCCATGAACAAGGAAATCTAGATCCCGTTCAAGACAAGAAACATCCAAAATCATGTGGTGTTGGTCACACATTTGAGGAAAATTCTTCTAGAAATGTTGGTACAACTAAAGCCAGATTCAAGAATCCTTCCAAAAATACCATTACCTCTTCCCATCATACCTTCAAAGAAAAAAATGCCATTCCTCCTCCATCTTTGCAACCCAAGACAACCTATCACATTCCTCCTTCATCCTCCAAATCTATTTTGGGTCCCTATGTCCCAAAATCTACCAGCCCATATCCTCCACATACCAAATCCATTTTGGGGCCTTACATCCCAAAATATCATCCCCCATCTTATCCTACTCAATCCTTCATCCGAATCCAAATATCCCTAGTCAAGATTAATAAAGGCACATCTCCATATCTCCTATTTGTCACTCTCCTTCCATCTCTCCATCCACATCTCATCCATCCTGCACTTCTCCTCATATCCCTTATAATTCTCCCTGCAATTTGCATTCCATATCAAAAATGCATGAAGGGAAAAATCCTCAAGGATCAAAAGATTTCCATGTTCACTCTAAAATACATGCTCAAGCAAAGAAAAATCCAATCAATAAATCCAATGCATCCCAATGGCCACAAAGGCCCATCAAAGAAAAAGAAAAATCTGATGTATTGCAATGGCCACAAAGGCCCATCAAAGTAAAAGAAAAATCCAATGCATCCCAATGGCCACAAAGGCCCATAAAAGAAAAAGAAAAATCCAATGCATCCCAATGGCCACAAAGGCCCATCAAAGAAAAAGAAAAATCCAATGCATCCCAATGGCCACAAAGGCCCACCAAAGCTAAAGAAAAAACTACGTAGATCCAAAAGAAAAAATATGCAATGCATCTAAAAGAAACATCCTCAATGGAATCCAAGGTTGCTAATCCACCAACTACTCATTCCCCTCCTCCATCTTCTAAATCTATTTTGGGTCCCTATGTCCCAAAATCTCCTAGAAAAAATCCTCCATCATATCCACATCTACCATCCATCTCTCATCCACATCATCCACCTTCCTCACAAGATGTGCCAATGTTGGTTCTGACAACATCTCCCTATCATGCTCACTTTCCATTATCCCATCTAGACACTTTCTACCACCATGTCTCTCATCCCATGCATATCTCCCATCTCCCACATATAATCCAGGCCTTTGTATAATCCATCCATCGTAAGAAGGTTGTACCAACATCCAATCAGCAGGGAAAGTTAGCAACAAATAAAAAAGTCAACAACAAGTCAAAAAGTCAGTGACAAATTAGAAAGTTAGCACCAAGTCAGAAAGTCAGTGACAAATCAAAAAGTTAGCGCCAAATTAGAAAAAGTTAGCAAAAGTTAAAAAAATAAAAATATCAAGAAAAATATCAAAAAAGAAAAGAAAAGAAAAATAATCATTCAATGGTGAAAACATGGCAATTCAAGCACCTTGGACAAGTGCCATGATGAAAACCTGGCAAACAGGCATCATGCATAATCCTCCCACCTAGTTCCTTATTTCAATTGGGGGCAATTCCCTTCTAGCACATCTTATCCAACATTTCCTCCATCTCATTTATCTCTCACCTCCTACATCCTCCTTTGGATCTTGATAACAAAATAGAGACCACGAGGTACACATGCTTTTGGGAACCTTTCAGTATCTTTCTCCCTATCACATCTTTCAGCTACCTATCCTCTATCCACCGACTATCCTAGCTTCCATCTACCTTCCACATCCTCTTTTCATCTTATTTTCCATCTAATTGTACCCTTGCCATAATGCCTCTGAATGCATGAGACTATCCTAAGAAGTGGTATCTTATTTTGTAGTGACATATTCCTTGGAGACCCATCCAAATCCTTATCTTTTATCTCCCCATCTAAAATATTCCTCTATCCAAATCTATATCTTCCTCTATCCAAATCCTTATCTTCCATCTCCCAATCCTTATCTTCCTCCATCCAAATCCTTCAATCCCTCAACAATCCTAAATCCTTGGCAGCCCTCAGAATTTATCTATCCAAATCCCCGAGCATTCTTCTATACAAATATCCCAGCATTTCCTCTATCCACAATCTTAAGCATTTCCTCTATCCAAATCCATAAGAAAAATCATCTATCCAAATCTCCCAGCATTCCTCTATCCAAATCCTCAACAATTCCTCTATACACATCTTTCCCTCAACATTTCCTTCATCTTTCCATCACCTAGCTCTTTCCTTGTCATTGGTATTTAGCTATAGGCTACCCCCATGGAATCCAATGCCATAAAATCCATATCAAAAAATTCTCCCAGCAATCTTTCAGCATTTGCAAATCCTATCCACATCCTCTATCTATCCAAAGTCCAACATTAAGCCAAGCCATCCAATTACATCCTTAGTCTTGGTCCTAGTCTTGTGGCAAGCCTTGATCTCAATCCAATAATCATCATTGGGATGATTCCTTCCTAAATCCATGTCATTTTGGGACACATCATCCATCATTATCCTATCCACCATCAGTCCATGTTGGTTTCCCAGCCCAATTGGGGAATCATCTTGCATATCTTTGTAGCTTTAGCTTCATCCCCAGATCCATGTACATCCTATCCTGAGTCTTGTACCCTAGTGTCAGTTGTGTCTCCAAGGAAGCTTATTTTTACATATGTGTCTTTAGGTCCCATCCTATACGTTAGCTAGCCCTTGAGTCTTTGTGACCTATCCATCTATGTGCTTCAACAATCATCCCTTGGTCCTTTTGAGGTTTGAGTGACTTACCTATCTCTTGTCATAGGAATCCTTATCCATTCATCCACCATCCACTTTGTGTAATACCCTTTGAGTTTCTCAATCCTTATCCTAAATTAGAATAATCCTAGAACTACCCTTTGACTAAGAATTATCTATGGAATCTTGCACTTGTCTTTGTAGGCCTCATCATCTCGAGCAAGAGATTGGCATACACTGGCAAGGATCCCATCTTCTGAAGATCAATAGTCTATCTTAGGTTGAAAATCCTATCCTATCTAATCCTACATCAGGAAGCAACAACTCCTCCCCGATACTTGGTAATCCTCCACCATCCTCAATTCAATCAATCCTCATCCAATGAATCATCATCCATCATCCTACCTATGGCAAAAGGTTTGTGAGATACTTGGTATTTCATTTGTTCCTTTGGATCTTTTGTTTATCTTTTGGGTCCTCCTTGGACATATCTCCCCATCCATTATACATATCACCATATCTTGTTGTAGATATCCTCATCAGTCTTGAAACAACATTTGATCATTTGAGCTTGTCCCACATAGCCTTGTACTTCAACAAGATATTTTTTTGACTATCCTTGATCACGTGATTATCCTCAATGCATCATTCTCCAACAATAAAACATTCTCCTCATCAAATGGTTTTGTATAGATGTATCCTTTTGTATGTCTGACCTAAGAAATCAAACTGGGTTCATGACGATGTATCCTTTGCCATGTTCAGACCTAATTTCCCGCCAATCAATCCATTGATCTCTCTCCTTGGAAAATGATGTCTTTTGGAGTTATTACTACAATCTTGGATTTTTTCCTTTGGATCTTGTTAATTTTTTATGACTTCTTGTTGTCCTCTACTCAAAGTCACCACGATCCTCTATATCATGGTGCACAACAAATTAGGACAATCTAGGGCAAGGTCATTTGATATTTTTCTTCTGCCTATAAATCAGTCATGTGTTTGTGGTTTCTCCAGCATCATTTCCACCATGCCTCCTTCAGGTTTCATGTGTGATGCTAGGACAACCCTTTGCATGTTTTTTTTAAGTCAATCCTATGGAACTTTGGTGACAAGGCCTTGAGTTCCCAGTAACCTTGGTATGTCTCTAGCATTTCTATATCAAACTAGGTTTTTCTTGTAAAAATATCCAACACAATGAGCTCCCCAACTCCTCCTCATCCTGCATCATATAGATTAAAGCTTGCATCTTGCATCCTTCATATAGCTTCATCCTGCATCATTTAGCGCATTTTTCTTTCATCCATATTTTCTCCTTGAAGGACATTTATTTATCCCCCCTTCCCGTCTTTCTTCCTCCTTTGCCTTCCTTTCCGTGAAAATTCCACAACGTTTCCTCTTTGCATTATTTTCTCGACGGGGCACAACCCCTTATCTTCTATTCTAGCCTGGGGCATCTTATTTTCTTGTCTTTGACACCACACCACTTACGGTATTGCATCAAAGAGGGGAAAATGTAGACACCTAAAATGCCTTTGCCAAATAAAAATATTTTATTTTGTAGAAACTCCTGATGATGTCATCATTTATTAATTAATTAATTACTTTTTATGCCATTATCCTCTCCTATTTTAATTAAAAACATTTAATTAAAGAATCCCCCCCAAAGCATTTAAATCAAATTTGAATGATTTTCCCCCTATTTATTAATCATTATTTAATAAATAATGTCACAATCCTTGAATAAATTGAATATTTATTTAAACCCTAAAACCCTAGAAATCTTCTAGAAAACCCTAAACCTATCTAACCTTTCCTAATCCCATCATAAACCTACTTAGAGGGTGATTCCTAACCCTCTTAGTCTAAACCACCCTCCTTTGACTTCTGGTCAAACCCCCTCATTAATGGCTCCTTACACCCTCATTATGGCTCTTACAACCGCATAATGAAGCCCATGTCTCCTCTTCCATTTGTGTTCCCTAAGCACAATTCCCTAGCATTTCTCACACATGTGAGCAACCCTTAACCCTCATCCCCTTGATCGTACTTCTAACTCAACCCCCTCTCCTTCCTAACCCAAGTTATTTGGAAAATCCTATAAATAATCCTTCCAAGAGAAAAGTATTAGCTTATTTTTTATCATTCATGCATTGTTATCATGCTCATTTACTTCTAGATCATATTAGATTAAATCCTAATTGTTAGATTTAGTTCATTTCTAAGATTTCTAACTTACATCTTAGATAAGAATAAATAAATTAACCTAGTTTATTTCATTTCTTTTCATATAATCTTCATCACATCATATTCATATTTGGATAAAATCAATATTAGCATAAGCATTCTAAGCTCAATTTGGCATTTTAGTTTCATTAGGCTCCTTGGGGCTCTAGGGGAAAATTAGGTGTTCCATATCTGATAATGTGCCACTATGGGGTTCTCATGGTCCCTAATTAATCTTAAACCTTCCTAATCTACATTAGGGACATGCTCCTAGTATTTTGAGATCACACCCACATCCCTTAAGTGAGAGTGAATCAAACAGTGATAGGTTGCTCTCGTCTAAGCTCTATCTCAAGTGCCTTTGCAAATATTTTTACTATATGTTTGGAATATGCTGTTAGGACTAATGTTTGAATGTATATGCTTTTTTTGAAAAATTTAGGTTTTCTTTGATCATAGGTACATGCTATCAATGCTATTATTTTAGACAACCCTAACATAAGAGGATATTTGATTTATCAAGATACTTTAACTATATCGCTTTGTATGCATGACATTACACAAAGAAATCCAAAATCAGTCAAAATACCATTGGACAGGAGAGATTTTTATTCAAAGGATATTATTTCAAAGGGGGATTATTTATCAAATATCCAACAACATAACACTTAATGAGAAATATTTCAAAAGAAAAGACATTAATGAATAATTTGATTATTACATATATTAACCTTTTGGATGGTTAATACTTTGTATTGTGATTATATATTTTATTGTTGCATCTAGTGATTAGGTTTTTGTCATGAAACAACATCTCATTCTATAGCTTGTATTGCATCCATTCAATTTTATATTTATATGGATACCACGACCAAGATAGAGAAAATATTTATATAAGGAACTCTTTCGTAGGAATTTGATTCACAACTGCAACTATGAACTCTTGTGTACCAGTTTTTCAACATCAATAAAGATAAGTGTTTTTTCTCCTTAGCTGTGGCTATAAGTTATATGCATGCTTTCAGTTAGTCTTTTAGATTTATCTATTAAAATGGATTATTTCATTGTGTTATATTCTCTTGACATTGTAATTCAAAATCAATATATAGTTTGATTATCAGTTGAGAGGTGTGATTACCAAACTTTGTTATGTTATGTTAGTCTCTTACAATAGAGTAAAATTCAATTGAACTGATTGTATAATTTGATTTTAATTATATTTCATGTGGAATCCTTTGAAATGATGGTCTTGTCTTTTTATTAAAGCAAGTTATATAAAACCATCACTGATTGTACGTAGGATTGAAAGTATTTTGACTCCATAGCCCAAGTATTCGGAAGGCACTCATCTTATCATTTATTGGAAATTATCATTTGATTTATATCTTGTAGTTATTGACATTAGATTCACTTTTATTTATATATTTATTTCAAAAAATGTTTTTCTATTAATAATTTTCTCAAGTATTGCAATAATTGTAGTTTGATCTCTTAAGTGTTCTCCTAGCCATACTTCTGATAAGTTTGAGATACTATCAAAATATATTTTAAATAACCTTTGAACCAACAAAATCGGTTAAGGTATAGGCCAACCAACCTTGGTTTTGTAGAGACAAAATTGTAGGAATTCAAACCATCATTGAGGTTGAAATCGTTAGTTGGAAAAAACAATTGGATTTCCTAGCATTGGGTTTGGAAGATCCATAGGAAATCTGATCCATCATTTTTGAGTACCAACACAACAACCATAGAAGAATAATCATATACAATGACACCAGATTTGTTAACTAGGGAACCTCTTGATCAGAGAGTAAACCCTAGTGGGAATGGTACTCACAAAAGATGTGCTAATATTAAAATTACTTGTGAGATGATGGAATTTGTTAGGAGTCTTATGAAATTTATTCAATAAATATTTGTCCTTGTTAGGAGACTTTGAATCCCTATGAGGAGATTCTAACCCTTTTAGGAGTAAAGGGAGATAGAAGGACCCACTATCCAAATGACTTCAAGGGAAAGATCACTAAACACACTATCCAACTAATCTTTGTATTATCTGAAAAGAATAATACCATGAATTAATGATCTCAAAAAAATTTCTTCTCCTTTGTGATTGTGCCAAAACCACACCAAATGCTTCACTAGATCTTCTCACTTTGCATCATACATCAATCAGTAATTCACATTAGTTCACCTTCACATAATCTACATCACATATCAATCAAGGAAAATAATCCTTCCTTTATATTGTGCACAATATTTCATAATTGAGTCGGCCAATTAGGCTTAACCAATTACAAAATAGAAAACATTACAAGTTACATAATATTTCCATAATCACATAAAACTATCAGCTCACAAACTTAATAAATCATGACACGTGCAACCTCTAACTATGCTAACTCATCCAGGTTGCCTCTGCAATTTCTTCAACATCTCTATAACTTTTCTTGACCATATTCTATCCTTGTTAGGAGATATAATCCAATTATCACAAACTGCTTCTTAGGAACACTATTAGATTATAGTTTCCACTAGATTACTCATAACTGACATAAATAATTGAATTTCCATATGTGCTATTAACCATGATATTAGGACACCATACAAAACATGTACTCAAATCTGCATAACCTCATCTGCAATATGCCATGTGTGCTAAATCAAACTCTATCTTCTACTCTGCTAAACTTTAGTAAAATCATAATGTTGACATCAATGAAAAACACAATCACGAATGCAACATGTGACTACTCCAAAAATGCTAGAATAATCCCCCATAGGACATATTCAACATTCATTCTAACAACCTTCTATTGTGATAATAATTCAATCCTTGAATGCATTGTCGAAAACTCTAATTTCACAGCCTTGTATGATGTTTAGATTTCTGTTTAGGAGTCTACTTCATGTGTGGTACATGTCAAAATGATATCTTGACAATTGTTATATCAAAATATTTTGACCTAATTAGGGTTATGGCTTCATCTAGAAAACTTAAGATCTGCGATCCAAATGAATAACCTAAAATGTCATTACATAGGGATCATTAATCATTTAATGATTGCATCTACATTTAATCTTCACCTCGATCTTTGTAAACCACTTACCTTGTATTCAATGTCATTTCAAACTTTTATGTCCTTCATGTTTTTCTTGGTATACATTGCATTCATCACTCGATAAATTAATTATGCTCAGTATATATGAATTCTCAGTTATAACTATACTTGGTACTTGGTAATCATCTGGCTTGGTATAAGTACTTGGTCAAGACTGATTTTGGTTACTATGATATTCTACCATGTGCTCTACTTAATTACTATACCTAGAGTGTTGATCAACTAGCCTATTTCCTTCCTTTACCGACTATATGTGTGACACTAAGGAAAACATATAAACTAACAATTCCCTCTTTTATCATGCATCCTTATCATAGGTTTCCATTCATCTAATGGAGCCACTGTTCTATTTGTATCATTCTTATACACCTGAATCTCAAGCTTGTTGGTCTCAAAAGTTCCACAATATTTTTCTAGAGGAAGATGACACAAGTAGGTTGTGAACTTAAATGTCTTAGAAGAACATTTTCTAATCATTACAAATTAATTATGCATGGATTGAACAAAATTCTCAATAAAATTATATATAATTGGTTGAGTAATATAATGAATATTAAATATCATTTGAAGAAGGATTGCACCCATTTCTCTATTACTTTCCAATCCAAAGAAAAATGTTAGTAGGGCAATAGTCTTCTAAACCCATGGCACAAAAATATCAGCATTATAAGGAGGCTTATGATTGTGGTCCAATTTGACACCATCTTCTATTATACCTATGATAAATTTATCTTTCTCATCTTTACTGACTCTTTCATAACCCCCTATAACATTTTCTAGGTCAATGTGGACATTTATGTTTTCTACTCCAAACCCTAAGTCCAAATTTTTTAAAAATTATTTCTTGGTGATGGATGATATTTCCTTTTTGGTAATCTTATAGATAATTTCTCTTCTACTCTCATCATAATTTTGGATGAAAACCATGAAAATTTTCAAGCAAGGGAAAACTTGAGGTAACATCATCAGTCCCAATCCAACATCCCACAAGGCAATTTTATTTGTGTGCACTCCTAACATTTTTTTTTAAACACAATATTTTTACCTACTAGTGCTAGTTGTCAACTTATTCTACAATGAAAATCTAATTTATGTTCTCTTACCATGGATCATAGGATCATAAATATCATTGTATTCATTAGTGAAACTTGGGGTTTTAACCAGTTCAGTATACTATGTATTTTCTTTTGTTATGCTTTTTGTTTCACCCATCACTGTTAATGGTTGAAAATGGTGGTACACAAGCTTGAAAATATAAATGTTAACCCTTAGTTTTAAAATAAAAGTATAGGTGTTTGGTGATTTACCCTGAATTTGATTCTTGAATTTGCAATGACAAATAGATAGACTCTGTTGCATCCCTCAGTCTCATTTTTGAATCTCCCTGGTTAGCTAGCTAGTCGAAAGAAAAACTCCCTTAATTTTAAAGCCCCAAAGAATAAATGAAAAAAATTATACATTCATGGACATAGTGTCAAAGTTTTATTAATTTAATGCCTTCTCTTTGAAGATTTACGTATCACACATGTCAATTTTTTGAAACTTTCTGAACAATTTTTTTGTTTTACAAATTTAGCCTTAAATAGAGCTTATGTTGTTGATCTTCTATCATCCAATGATAATTCTTGAATGAATTGAATATAGATAATTTATTTATTATAGTTCATTAACATTAAGTATATAACTAAAATTTAAGTATACAAATAAAGGCACAAACACGTGTCTCTTTCCAAAGGAAGTTTGTAAATATTTTCATGTTTATTAATTTTATTACTTCTCTCTAAAGACTATGGTTAATGTTAGGACTGATAATTTTGGCCATCCATGGTAGAAGGTCCATGTTAGATGTGCCAACATGTTGAAAGTAAAGAAACCTTCCAAGGTAACATTTGGAGGTCACCCCATCTTATGGAATCATCCACGTGGGATATGATTTGCACATGCCATGCCACACTTATCAACATGTTGGAAAAAAAACCTTCCAATTCGTGATTAAGTGGCTATCCTGTCATCAAAACTAAGGGTTATGTTAACCCAAGTTTTTAAGGTTTCTAGTAGTGTGAATTTGCATTCAAGAAGTGTTTCCCTTGGTTAGATAAGTATGCGATTGTCCTAGTAATATGAATATGTTTGGATGTAAAAGAGTGTAGTTTCAGAAGTTATACAACCGATGTTGTGAACAAGAGAATAGTTTAGTTTACAGCTATAGAGGTATTGAAACGTGTCACAAAGATATCAAAACCATCAAGTGAAAGGGTTGGCTATTTCCACAGCTTCCAAATAATTTTGATCTCTATTTCTATCACTTAGATTTCTCCTCAAGGGTAGATTACAGAGGGAGATTGAGGTGTAATACCAAAAGATGGGGATTTGGAGGCATTCAACACCCCTTGAGGATCATTTTTGACATTCTCCACATACAAGTCAATGGAAACTATGACACCAAAGATGAAAAAATGGTTCCATATAAAGCCATGGCGAAAGATATCAAGATAGACTTTGAGAAGATTTCCTTTGAACAAATCCCTAGGATTAGGAACAAAGTAGTACATGCTATGGAAACTATAGGATCTTTGATGGACATGCTGCTTGATGTAACACACTGTGAATTTACAGTTGAACATCTCATAGTCCCTACTTTTGAAGTCTCAAAATTAGAGGTTGTGTGCAATATTTTTGGTCCCAATTTCACTTCATACCAAGACATTTATGCCTACCTTACTAGCCAAATCATACCCTTATAACTCTCATGCAACCAAAAGAAGTCCTTGATAAGGAAAGCCTCTTGTTACACTATCATTGCCAACACACATTATAGATGAAGTCTAGATGGTACACCCTTAATATGTCTCAACTCGGAGGAAGCACAAATGACAATATCAGAAGTCCATGAGCATTTTTTTGGTGCCCACTCTAGTGGTATAATCTTAGCCAAGGAGCTTCTAAAAATTGGGTATTATTAGCCTACCATGAAAATATATGCTTTCTTGTTCATCCATAAATGCAAAAAATGTTAGATTCATAGGAACCTCATCCATGCACCAACTCAGGAGCTGCAACCACTTAATTCAATATGGTCATTGTCACAGTGGGGGTTTGAACTTGTTGGAAAGAACCACCCATTATCCTTCTATGGTCATAAGTGCATCATCATAGCCATGGATTATTTCATAAAGTGGGTCGAAGAAATTCCAATGACCTATACTACTAGAAAATAGATTTCTTAGTTCCTTTTGGACTATATCATAAGTTGGTATGGAGTCCTGCAAACCATTATCACTAATAAAATTCCCCCTTAAAAAACAAATAGATGGAAGACCTTTGTGAAAAATTCCACATCCATCATAGCTTTTCTTCAAGGTAACGACCAGGCTCAAGCTACGAATAAAACAATCATAAAAATCTTTAAAAATATGGTCAATGAAGTCAATTAGGATTGACACATCCAACTTGACCTTGCCTTATGGGAGTATCCCTTTCGCAAATTACTTCAAATGAGTAATATCAAGTATCATGACTACCAGAGCTAGAGTTGCTAGATGAAAAGAGACAAAATGCACTAACAGACTTGCAAGCATATCAGCAACGTCTCAAGGAGAAGTTTCAATAAAAAGGTCATACCATGGTATTTTGAAGGGGGTAACTTGGTACTAATGGAAAATTAGAAAAATCAATTGGAGAGAGAAAAACCAGGAAAATTTGAACCAAACTAGTTGGGTCCCTACATCATCACATCAATCTATGGATATGGAGCTTATCTAAATAAGAGGGTGATCCTTTCTCATATCCCATCAACAACTTGCATCTGTGCAAGTTCTTTACATAACTCTAAGAGTAGACCCATTTCAAAATGGCAAAAAAAAAGGTTACCTTGGAAAAAACCTAGCAATCAAGCGTCTTGATTACAAAAATTAGAAATACAAGAGAAATAATTTCATCCTATGGAAACCACTTTGGTGGTGCCTTGGGAAAGTACTATGGTGAAAATTGGGCAATCCAGTGCCATGTGTAGAGATCATTTCTCCATCATCTATCATTACTCCAACCAGATATCACATGACCTTATACCTCTTTCTCTATAATAAAACTCAATATCATGGCTTGATATTCATCACTTACATTTGTCTTAGAAAATCCCTTCACATTTCACACCATGTTAGTCCATCATGACCATTCTGCAATAAAATGCCCATTCTATTCTGAATGGGAGCAGCCCCATGTGATCATTCATCAAGTCTTAAAAAAATACGAAAAACACAACAAAAATTTCTAAAAAAAGTATCAAAAACATAAAAAATAATATCAAAATAACATAAACATTTGCAAAAGACCTTCAAAAAGCTAAAAAAAACACATCTAAAAAACATAAAACATTCATCTATGGTGACCATGTTTGGGGTTTCTATGTTAAGGGTCTTCAATTATGTGACACACTACACATACCTTGATTCCAAACATATGAACCCTACGGTGGACCAAAAAAGTTGCAAAAAGTCCTACAACAAAATGTCAAAGAAAACCAAACAAAATTTAAAAACCAAGAAAATCATGCAATAAATCTCCTTTGTACATAAACCAATCCTTTTGCATTTCAAAAATAGGCATTGAATGATGTCATACATAAAATTTGAGCTTCAATAAAACCAAGTGAAAATATTCAAACTAGTCAATAGGTCCTCAGCTACACTGCCTAAACTATCTTATCTAGCAAATCCAGTAAAACAATAATCTTTTGTGAAAAATCATGTTGTCTTAGATAGGGGAAGGAACACTCGAAATTTGATGGAGAAATCTTAGACAGGTTACCTTATTCTTGAAATCAGATAGCATCAACAAAATCTCAAAATTCAATGTCCAAACTACTACAAAAACATAGACACATAGTATGACTGCAACTTGTTGAGTTAAGTTAGTCTTATTATGTCTTGATTTTCGCAAGTCATTTTCTTATGCATCTATGGGACGTCCACAAGTGATTTAGAGATGCGATGATGGTTCATTTCTTATTTTCTTTGTCGGTTGTTTGTGTAATGTTTTCCATGAAGTCTTAAAAGATCAATATGGGTATCTGTGATAAGAGCCTTCAAATCCATATACAAATATCCAACTACAAAATTGCAATGGATACTTCGATTATGATATATTGGCATGATGATGATAATGGTGATGATGATGATGCATGATGAGTATAATTTAGAGTTTGTGTTAGATCATCATTTATGTGTTTTCATTACTAGAAACCAAGTGATCTACCAATGCCAGATCAGCTATACCGATGATAGGATTGATCAGAGAACTGAAATAGTTAAGTATAGAATGTACTAGGTAAATATAGACAGTTTTAATAAATTGGATGTGCGGTAATTATTTTGATGAATTATGGTGAATGGTTTATAGGATATGATCTATAGAGACATTTGAAGAGATTTTTGAAATAATACTTATCAGGAATCTACATGAAGCAAGGATTTGATATATTTTACATGACATTGAGTTAAGAATAGTTAATTGATAGTATCTACTTGTAAAGATTAGGTAAACCGATAAGTTTTATTATGTTGGTTGAAAATTAAAAGTGGTTAGGTAAGATTGGGTTGACATCAAGGCATGAAATTCAAGGTTATGGTGCTCTCTTGTGAAATTCAAATTTCTTTTGAAGCTGACTAAGGGTAACACGTTTAGGGTTTATTAACTGACTTAATAAAAGTATATATATGATGAAAATATCAGTATGTGAAGCTGTTGATGGATGTTTGAATGCAAATTTTCATGTTGCAGATGTAGTTAAGTGTTTTAGAATAAATCTAGAGTAGATCAGTGATTCAAACATAAAGGATTTGTCATGCATTGAGTGTATCTTTCAAATCAACCATTACTTGTTGATTTTAATAGGTTGAGAAGAAAAATCATCTTACAAGGTCACTCTTAACCAGATGTATAGGATCCTAACAGGCTTGAAGGAAAAATCCTCTAAAAAGGTGAATGTTAGGAGTTACAAATCCCTTAATAGGGTAGATCTTAACATGTCTTATTTTTAAAGATTCTAATAAATATTAACACTCCTAACTGGTGAAACCCTAACTGAGTGGATGTAAAAAACTCATAATAGGCTAACTTGATTAATGCAGTAGTGAAGATTTCTGGGTGATAATTCCAAGCATGGATTTTCCCTCTAAAAAGGGTTTCCATGATAAAAATACCTATGTCAAGTGTTTTATGTGTGGATTCTTATTTCTTTTATTGCTTCATAGTTGCATGTTATTAATGTTTCATGGTTTCTTTAGTTTTATGGTGAAAATGTTTAAATCTTAAACTACATTGACTCACCCCCTCTCAATACTGCCTAGTATTAAAAATTGGTATAAGAGCCAAGTGCCCTTGAAGAATCCTAACGGCTTGGGTAAAATCTCTAAGGAAGTTAAGGAGAGCTATAAATACAAAAGGCAGCTTCAAGAAGTAGAGAAGCTAATTAATAAACTAAAAGATCAATTGAAGATGTCTATTGCTAAGAGGCAAGAAATTTGTGAGAAACTAAATGAAAGATGAGACTATATTGAACACCTATGAGAACATGATCTAAAGAATTTGAGGAAGCTATTGCAGATTTGATTAAGGAAAATGAACGGCTAACAAAAGATAATTAAAATCTCAAAAGAGAGCACCTAAAACATTATCTATCAAGCTGGGTTAGGAAATTGAAGCAAGGAAAGTTGCAAAAGAAGCTAAGAGGATACCCTAAAATAAAAAGTGGATGAAATTTTGATATCTGAACAAGAGGTTGGTACCCTACATGAAAATATACATCAAACCAATGAGGAAATGCAAGAAATAAGAAGTAAACTCAATCTTGTGATGACAAGAAATGAAGTCTTATGAAAAGAGAATGAGCGATTGTAGAAATAACTTGATGATGCAAACAAGTTACTAAATAAATTAAATGAAAGTTCTACAAAATTGGATGAACAACTTAAGAATCAAAGGATGCATGGTGAGACTTATGGTCTTGGCTATACTAGTTATGAAGAGGGAGAATCATTCGGATCAAAGAACCCTAATCAAGAAGACAAATCTAGACCAAAGGTGAAGAATACAAGTCATGGTAAGAAAGCTTACAAACCTATTTGTTTCAATTTTCATAAGGTAGGACATGTTGCAAGAGAATGAAAGTTTAGACCTATTACCCCTACATTATCAATCTGTCATGACTTAGGACATACTACTAGAGTTTGCAGAAATAAGCCTAACATGTTTGATGATCATTATTACAACCGCAATAAGTTTGGGCATAGAGCTAGTGAGTGCAAGATCAAATTCAATAATAATGAAAGAACATTTGCAAACTAGGTAAACCCACATAAAAGAGAAAATAGATGGAACACCACTTTATCATACTATCACAACTATGGACATATAGAATTCAATTGTAAACTGAGGACAAATAGAGGATATTTTGGACTCTTGAGATCTAATGACATGTCATGTTTTCATTGTCATAAGGTTGGTTATATTGCTAGGTTATTCCATGAAAATAACAATGGTAAGAAACTAGTAAATCAAGAAATGGGTAGGAAATGAAAGCAGATTATATCAATTGAAGAAATAAGGAATTAGATGAACAATAACTAGGAAAAGAAGGACTAAAATAAGTTAAAAGAGTCTACATCTCCATCGGGTGCAAAGAGTTCATCAGCTAACTAAGCTATTACAAGCTTAGGGGGGGCTTCATATATATATATATATATATATATATATATATATATATATATATATATATATATATATGAACCTCCTAGATGCATGTGCAGTAAGATACTTTAGCATGGTTTGATCCTTGATGATGTGATGTATCATGGTATGTAATTTGGTAGCTTGATGTTATGTTTTTACCTAATGGGCATGATATTTTGTTATACTATTATTAGTTATCTCAACTAGTAAATCATTTAATACTTATGCTCGATGGGTTATAAAACTAAATTTTAAGTCTCTTTTGTAACTCACATATTTAAGGAGCTTGCAAAGAGATGACAAAGGTGATTTACAAGGTCATTGAAGATATTTCAGTTATTAGGTGAAGAATTTATTAGTGATTTGATAGAAGTTGAGTGTGGTGTTTAAAGATCTCATGAAGGAACTCTAGTTTGTGAAGTTAAGAGGTATTTTCTAGAATCCTAATCTTAATTTTTTTTTATTAAGATCATAGATACTCCAATAGTACTTGATATCACAAAAAGGCCCCATCTTGAATTCAAGAAACATCCTTTCAAGTCCACAGAGGTCAACCCGTTAGGTGCCCTATCTAGTGTGCCTTACAGAGTTATGCACATAGAGGATATTAGAGCCTATATCCATTATAAGATTGAAGACTTAGGAGAAAAAAATGTTGGATATTGCTAATGCATTGGGGAAATGGTTGATACATTTAATATGTTTAATCACTACATTAAGTGATGCTGGAGCTACGCTATTATCATTTGTGTTTTGTCAGTGATGTCAACATATGTTTTTGCGAAGAGACCATGATAGTTATTATAGTGTACAAACATTGTATGGATGTTTCAGAACATGCAAAGTTAGTTGAGAGTATAGGCCAAAGATGTTGTGATCTTATATCCAAGATCACATCATGTAATGTTGCATATTGGACGAGTTAAAGACATTTTGGTGAATATTGGTTATTGGACTATGATAGTGGAAGTTGACAGAGTGAGTCTCTGTGTTTCTGGTATATCTTACAAAAGGTATGGATTTAGTATATGCAAGCTTAAGTGATGACTGGTAAGGTACTAAATAATGTATGTTGGTTAGCGCAAGTCATAGAAAGTAGGATGATGTCATCTATGGTGTGTGATCTAGAGAAGACTTATTTGGGAGCCGACTTCAAAAGATGTAGCATGCATTTTTTTTGGTGAATATAAATTAAGAATGTCAGTGCTTAATTGTGTATACACCTAAAAATGGTCATCTAGACTATTAGCCCCTTTTGCTAAATCATAAATTTCTTGTTCTTGATCAAATCCTAGTTCTATCATTTATTCAATTATTTTTTGTGGGCTAACCATTTTATCCTAAGTCTTTATTTATTTAAAAGGAATATTTCCTCCCCTTTTAATAAATAAAAATCCCCCACTTTTCCTCTTATCCTAAGTTGCACAAATAAAGCATTATTCTTATTTTATAAAAAGGGAAAAAACACTTTTTGTCTCATATGGACACAAAAGTCAACTCCTATTTTCTCATTGGAGGATACTTGTGCACATGGATTGCTCCTCTTTTAAGCTCCACCCTTGATTAAATCTTTTGCCTCTTAATATCCATGGTCCATTCCTTCTCATTTTCTTTAAAAGAAGAGCTCTCTTCTTCATTCTAGAACCCCAACTTTTTATGCTAACTTTATGCTGCAGGTTTTCTAAGTCACTTTGGAGCTTTTGAAGATTTGGAGCATTCCTAGCATCTACATCTCATTCTTGCATTCTACATCTCATTCTTGCATTCTTAGCTTAGCTTCATATTTATGCTTTCTTAGATTAGCTTCATTTCTATGCTCTAGATTAGCTCACATAGATTAATTAGCTTGGGTTGTAACACTTGCATATTTCCTTTCATAGCTTAGCTTGCATTTCCATTTCTAGCATAGCATTGCATTGCATTTTCATTCTTGATTCTTGAGGATATTGGCATTCTTGCCTTTGTCTTCATTGAATCTCTCATTGCATGGTTTACTAGCAAGGTTATTGGCTTAATAGCTCTAGCTGAGAGCATTCTTAAAAACCCTTGCACTTTTTTGAAATTTTGCAAATGGTATCAAAAGTTTAAGTGTGATATATCATTGGAAAGGTCTTTCCGAGCCTAATCCAACCATGATGGTTTCATTTTCAGATTTTATCATTTGATCAGTTATTTTTGCAGATTATCTGATTTTTTTTCATGTACTAATCATTGTTAGATTTTGGATTTTGATTCTCCTAACTCTTGTTGGTCTAACAAGTTGTGGTTGTAGGTGCTTCTTGCTTGAAATTTGCTAAAATCGCATGTCAAAGAGGGCTACTAATGGTTTTTGCAGGGCTACTATAAGCATAAAAACCAAATCAAGTGCTTGTTTAATTGCTTTCTTTATTAAGTGTGGCATATACTAGTTGTTTCCTTTCATAGGCACTTAATACCTTGTTGTAGAAATTTTGAGGTGGTAGGAGAGTATGCTCTTCACCCTTGTGGTGAAACAAAAATCTTGACCCATCTTGGGATTTTGAAAGCAAGGGGGTAATTGAATCTTTGCTTGGTGTGTTTGGGAGAGATTCTTGAGATAGGGGAGTATGCTCTTCACCCTTGTGGTGAACCAAAAACCTTGAACCTCAAGAATTAATCCACTCTTTGTTTAGCTTAGGATCCTTTAGCGGGCCTGCTCTTGAGCAATCAAGAGGAACGACCCAAGTGGGGACAACCTTGTCATCATTTTCCTTGGTGGCGAGTGATTCCAACTCACTATAATCTCAAGGCTATCGAGGACACAAAACCTTGGTAGACATAGTACTTATCTTCGCTTGATGTGAGTAACTTGTGGGATTGTGACCATGAAGAAAGCATTAAGCAAGAATGCTTAAGGTACTCTTGAGGCCACGAGGTCCTAGTCCTTTATGAGGATCAAGAGGGGTGCTATGAACGTAAACCCTTACTATGAACCATTAGATAGAGGCCACCCTATTTTAGCCGCTTAGCTTCTTGGTGCAAGGATTGATCCAAGTGGACTTACTCGGATCACCCAAAGACACTCACCATATGTGTTCCTTTGGTTGTGTTTTTGACACTTCCATGACAACGCCAATATCTCTTGTGGGAAACCACTTGGTGTGAGGCAAGGGAGCATCAAGTTGTGGGCCAAGTTGTTAAGTAATGAGACTTGTCCTTCTAGGTAGTAATTGCTTGAATTGTCTTCGATTGTGCTATACTAGTGTAAATGTTCTCAACATTCAAACAAACAGTAGCATTCATAAGGTTCTCTATTTTGATATCACAAGTGCTTGTCTTGGCAAGGTTGCTTTTGCCCTTGTTTCAAGTGTTCTATGACATGTTTGATCCCATACTGTTTGCAAACCTATCTTTTATCTGTTGCTACTACTTGTCAAACTGAGAAATTGCACTATCCAATCTTTGAAATTGATCAAAATGCTTCAAACCTGAGATTTTTATGTTCACTGGTCAAAAGTCATATGAATCTACAATAGTATCGCACGCCTTACTGAGAAATATCACGCGATACTTCGCACCCTGCTATTTTATCGTGCGCTTTGCTGAGGTATATCGCGTGATAGTTCATGCCTTCTGGACTATTGCCCCGCTAGCCTGGAGTCTATCGCCCAACCATATTGTAGTCTATCACCTGGCTTAAGGTGAAGTATCACCCGAACTAAGAAGTATCACCCTGTCTACCTAGAAAGTATTGCCCAGAATCTTTTTGTTGTCCTGTCATTGCTGCAATTTGGAGTGGCTAAACTTGCACTTTAACCTATCGTAGAGTGTCTTTTTCTATTCTTACCTGAAACTAGTTTGTTACCTACATGCTTAGATTTATTCTAGACTAAAACAAATGAGCTAAAACTATTGGGTTTGAGTTTAAACGAATGCTACTCTTGATCACTTGTCGCATCACGGTTACCTCTCTAGCTACTTGCTTATTGAGCTTCTTGCTCATTGCTCAGCTTTAGTCAATTGATTTCTGTAAGTGCTTGAGCACTTTTGATGAGCCATCTCTCTATTGTTCTACTTTGACAAGTGATCTTTATTAGCTTTTCTTATCTCAAATCTAAGAAACTTTGTCTCATTCTATTAGTCAACCAACATCTCTTTTCATGCTAGTTACAACTCGGTCTCAGTTTGAGCAGGAGAATCACCCTCCGTTCAATTATGCATAGTTACCTTCTCCAACTAGACGTTCCAAAGCACCCATTAGCAAAGACAGTTCTAGTTCTGACCAATCTGAGAAATCTAAGGCTACACCATGGTACAAAGGAGGTTTCCTCTTTTCCGCGTTCAAGACTCCCAAAAACACAGACAGTGTCTCACTCACTTTGACTGAACAAGAAAAATTTCAACTCTTGCAAGAACACTTTGAGCATAAGGATAACCAAGCACGCTTAGAAAAAGAACACAATCAAAAAAGGATGGATGCTGCTAGGTGCATGGCTTATAGAGGGACATTTCATGAGCAACCTGAGACTAGTAATCATGAGCATAGACCTCTTTTTAATGGCAACAACACGCCACCAAGATCTCCTCCAAGAACCACTTTTGGTATGCCTTCTTCACCTCCTAGACCTCCTCCCTCTCAACATGAGGCAGAGGCTAATGACGAGATTTCTAGTGAGGATCTTATGAGATGTGAACAAGATGTGGATTTCCAACGAATGATGCATAAGCTTTTAGAGCGTAATGGCGATCAATATTTTCAATATATGACTTCTAGAGGATACAAGCTTCCTCCCGGCTATGATGTCAGACAAATTGTCCAACAAAGAGTACCAACTGAATTGGAAGTCCTTCAAGAAGAATTACATCAGACAAATCAACACCTTACCCAAATGGCATTAGAAAGAGAGCCTCCAAAGGTCTCTTTTGTAGAATCAATTTGTGCTCTTCCTTTTGATAAAGATCTATACATGGTCCCGTTTCCTAAGGATATTGAGGTTCCTAAATATGACAAGTATGATGGAAATGGTGACCCTCATGACCATGTGCATCATTTTTATGCTCTTAGTATGGAATTTCTTCATGAAGACACATATCTTCTATGCTTATTCCCTCGAAGCTTAAGAGGCCAAGCTTTGGAATGGTTTGCAAAATTGACACCACCGCTTAAGACTTTTGATGAGTTAGCTCAGCGATTTACCCAGTAGTACTCTTACAACATCCAACAACCTGTCACTATGATAGATCTCGGTAATCTAAGACAACATCAAGGTGAGCCATTTGCAACTTACTTACAATGTTGGAGGTCATTGTATTCTTGATATCCTCATCAGCTACCCGAAAGGGAAAAGATTGATATTTTTGTCAACACTCTTGTGCCTGAGCTATTTTATGATCTAAGGAAGCAACTGTTCTCCTCCTTCCATGACATGGTTAAAAGTGCATATCAGATTGAGGATGTAGCTATAAGAAAAGGGGATATTGTTATTAATAAAGATGCTAAAGGCAATGGCAAAGACAAGAACAAACCTTGGAATAAGAACAAGTATGTTGTTAATGATGGGGTTGTTGATGCTCCTAAAGTTAAAGAGCCTGCTTTCAATCTCTCCAACGCTATCTATGTAGCAAAACAACAAGAAGCTAGCAACACTCACAATGCTCCTAAACCTCAATATGCAGATAAGCCTAAGAAGTCATTTCGAAAGCGAGTCTATACCAAGTTGGCAGAACCTTACAATGTGATCCTTAAGACTTTGGTTGACAATGGATATCTTACGCTTCCTGATAAACCTGGTAACTGGGATCTGATAAATAAGCCTGATTGGTGGAGGGAGGATCATTATTGCCATTATCACAGAAACAAGGGACATCCAACAGATAATTATTTTAGGCTTAAGGATGATATTCAGGATCTTATTGAGAACGACACAATCTCCACTGATGGTTTAACTAAAAATTCTGATCACATAGCTTTCAAAGATCCTATACCTAAGCATGATAAGGGGGAAACCTCTCAAACACATAAGAAGAATCATGATGCAAAGATCAATTACATGTATCCTTCTAATACGCTTGTGATTAACATGGTAGAGCCCATTGAGAGAATTCTAATGATGAGGTCTCAAGATGATAATAAAGCCAATCATGGTAAGCCAAAGTTGATCTTGCAAACACGTGGTAGTTCATCTTCCCGAAGTGAGACACTGAATGCTGTTACTAGGGGGCAAGCCAAGATTTTCCTTAAAACTGTGCAAGATCCCAAGCAAGCTTTTCCTTCCAAACAAGTGGCTCCTTCAGCCACCCCTAGCTATGATCTTGTCCAACATTTGCAAAAGACACCAGCACAAATATCTATCCTTGAGTTGCTTCGGTTATCCTCTTCGCATAGAGAGATTCTTGATGAGGCTCTATGTACAACACATGTTCCCAATGACATTGATCCGAATCAATTTCAGGCTATGGTCAACCACATTTCATCTCCACTATCTCTCTCTTTTTCTGCAGAAGATGACATATCTATTGCTCACCCTCATAATCTAGCTTTACACATTGAAGTTCTAGTCTGCAATACCCGAGTCCACCGAGTCCCGATAGACAATGGTGCAGGGTTAAATATTGTTTCTTTCAATGTCATATAACAATTGGGTTTATCAAAATTCACTGTGGATTCTAAAAAGAAGATCACTATAAAAGCTTATGATGAAGTGGAAAGATCTTCCAAAGGTCTTGTCACACTGCCTGTCCGAGTGGGCCCTGTCACGAAAGATATTAGCTTCCAAGTATTGGACATCCCACTCGCATATAACATTCTTTTGGGTCATCCTTGGATCCATGACATGCAGGCTGTTTCTTCCACTTATCATCAGTGCATCAAATTTCCGTACAATGGCACTGAGGTTGTGATTCCTGGAGACCATACTATTGCTATAAATGCTCTTGCTGCTACTAAAAAATTTGTTCCTCATAATGAACCTTTTGTTGATCCTAGTATGTCTCTAGCTGCTGCTGAGAAATCACTTAAGATGATGAGCCTTGGTATGGGTGAATATACGCTGGGTTCCTTTGCTTCTATACCTGTTTCTCCTAGGTCATATGGGAGACCTTTTGATCAGATGAAGCCTTCCACTTCTGCTATGGTGATCTTTGATACTTTTGTTCCTTCATCCATTCCTTTAGAAGCAGAAAGAGAAGAACAAGCTATTCAAGAGTGGATCTATAGAGAGGATTCTAGAAATACTCCCATGCTCATTAATTCAGACACAGATACAGATGAGTCACTGGTACACACTATGGCTCACATGGGAGATGATCTTCCCTCTACTTCACTTCTTTGGGGAGAAAAATGTATATCTACTGATGATATGGATGTTGATATGGTTCATTCTTGTAGTAACCATCCCAACGTGGTTGATGGGTCTTGTGTGGGGTCTGATGAGTTTGTTCCTCGTATTGCCCTAGTGGACCACGCTGGTTCTTCTATGACAAGTCTAGATCTAGCTACTTTTGGAGCTTACCCTATAGGCTCAACCTCTCTTGTTACCAGAGATGACACCCCTCGCATAAATACTATTGAACCAGTCACTTCATTTCATCTTGCATCCGCACCTGTTACTTCTTCCACCAGTGAACTAGCCACAAAAAAGATTGAATCAGCAATCAAACATCATAGTCATCAAGTCAAAAGAAAAGAGCAATGGTCGGATGGTGAAAACCACATTGTGGCGGTATCCGCACGTAAGAAAAGTAAAAATAAAAATCTGCTCAAAAATAATGATTCTCAAATAAAAGATGACAAGCTGATTCTCTACAAAAAAATGATGCACTACCTCAAGCATGATCTCATATCTATTATACTTCAGCCCATTCCTAGAGCTAAGAACAAAGTTAGTAATGCCTTGGTTACTTCAACATCCATCTTACAAATGAAAAAGCATAAATTTTGCTTCAAGTTCCTGGTGGACGAATTACGCTATCCTACTCACAAATCTTACAATCCTACCATCTTTTCATATCTTCCACCTCATATTCCTCTTGCAAGTCCACCACACCATTCCTTCCGCCATCCCTTACACTTTGCCTTTGTCTCTGGTGACTTGTATAGGAAGGGTCTAGACGAAACTCTCCTTAAGTGTCTAGAAATAGAGGAGTCAGAAAAAGTGCTAGCTGAAATCCACGATGGCATATGTGGATCACATTCTAATGATCCTCTGCTAGCTCAGACATTGCTTAGGGTTGGTTATTATTGGTTGAACTGGTTGAGACCTCCTATTGTCATAGTTGCAGCATTTGGGCCTGGGGCCTATCAGTTCTCTACATCAGAGGAAGCAGATTCTTGATGCCCATTTCTATCTGGGGCATCCTTTGTACATATTTTACGATCCTGAAAAAATACCAAAAAAAAATTCATATATGATGCTAAAAAAATCCTAAAAAGCATAAAAAGTATTGAAAAAATGAGCATCCTAGTGAAAACCTAGCAATAGGTGCTTTGATGTCTCACCAAAAAAATCAAAAAATTCAAAACATCAAAAAAAATTGAAAAAGTGCCTTGGTGAAAACTTGGAAACAGGCGACTTGGTAGCAAAAATACAAAAAAATAATAAAAAGTCCTGAAAAAATTGCAAAAAAATCTATCAAGTGGTGAAAACCTGGAAACAGGTGCTACTTGAGACCCTCTGTACCTATGTCTATCAGTCTTGCATGGTGCTCCTTCACTCCACTTCTCGCTTTGCCTCTCCTAGCCTGGAATTGACTCTTGTCTTAGTCTAGGGGGCATACGTTGTTTTAAGCTTATCTTGGGTCTCTTTGTGCGTCTGGGTTTCTTAGGCATCTCACAAATGGTGTTTTTCAACACCACCCCAACTGTGTTTTTCAACACTGCCCTAGCATCAAGTGTTTCTTAACACTTATCAGATATCCTTCCCGCCATCTTGGATGATGCAATATTTCTCATTGGCAGATGTGATACTCAAAGCTTGACTCTATGACCTACACACACGCACTTGACTTGCTGAGATTTGTTTGACTTTATTTCTTTGTGTGTTGTCTATGATGATTTCTTTGCTGAGTGTTCTCCCCCTATGATTGTTTTCGATGATGCATAGCTAGAAGACTGAGGGTATGAGAACATGTTTTATTTCTTTATCTGCTTGTGGGTATATCTTGTTGGTCGTCACTGTCATGAGCATTTATGCTGGTCTTACTTGACACTATGGACCTAGAAGGTATTATCCTTGACTATTTCACAAGTGCATGCTTATAGCCATCCTGACTTTCTTGTGTCTCGATGTGAGCATAATCTTGCTATATCAAACTTATGTAATCTCACTGCACTAGTCATCTTGACCTGCATATCTTTGATGCCTAGGTGGGATTTCCATATTTCTATCTGATATAGATCATATTCAGATCCACATAGTTATGCTAGTGTGTATTGTATGATCTTGCGATGCTACCAATAATGCTCGATGATGAATATTAGATGTCTATTAGCATTGTAACCTTGCAAGTAAACCACTTTTCATGTAGCTTGCATTCTTAGGTTCATGTTAGTTAGTTTTGCATCTTGCATATGGAGAGAGCTCTCCTTTCATCTTTCATGGACTTGTTAATCAACTGCGCTCACCTTTCACTTCTTCTCAATCATGTCTTTCACTTCTGGTCTTTCATATCCCATCATTTTCCTTTCATTTCGGGATCAAAATTGAAATCTGAGTTCCCCTTGATTATTCCCGTCGCCTTTCTCCTTCTTTCATGTAGTTGGCTGACCTTTTGAGGCCTAATCCTTCGATCTTCGCTGGGGCATTCTTCACCTTTTCATCTCCATCTCTTTCAAACTTCTAGTCTTTCATTCACTTTTAAATCCCAAGTTCAAATTCTTCCCCTCCGTGGTGTTTTCGGGTTGAGGGACCACTTGGTTCGTGCCCTGGGTCCCATGTGTGGGGCATATCTTCCCTGCTTGATGGTTATTCTATTCTCTCTCTTTGATTATGATTTCTAGTGATTTGATCATGTTGCTCTTGCTTCTACCTTCCCTCTACCTAGATTTCACTTTTGATCCCGAGGGGGCAGACACATCATATCTTACTGGCTATCTCTTTCCTAAGTGTTCAGTACTATCACTACCAGGCTGATCATGTAGGATTTTCTATCTCTCTGCACTTCATTCTTTGGAGTCAGATCGCTATCTGCTTACTTTCTTGGCTAATCTGAGTTGCTTTGTGATCCCAAATCGATCTCACATTTCAACTTCATTCTTTGACTACATGTTTTCCCAGATCAATCACACATTAGTCAAAGAGGGGCAAATGTATACACCTAAAAATGGTCATCTAGACTATTAGCCCCTTTTGCTAAATCATAAATTGCTTGTTCTTGATCAAATCCTAGTTCTATCATTTATTCGATTATTTTCTATGGGCTAACCATTTTATCCTAAGTCTTTATTTATTTAAAAGGAATATTTCCTCCCCTTTTTATAAATAAAAAACCCCCACTTTTCCTCTTATCCTAAGTTGCACAAATAAAGCATTATTCTTATTTTATAAAAAGGGAAAAAACACTTTTTGTCTCATATGGACACAAAAGTCAACTCTTATTTTCTCATTGGAGGATACTTGTGCACATGGATTGATCCTCTTTTAAGCTCCACCCTTGATTAAATCTTTTGCCTCTTAATCTCCATGGTCCATTCCTTCTCATTTTCTTTAAAAGAAGAGCTCTCTTCTTCATTCTAGAACCCCAACTTTTTATGCTAACTTATGCTGCAAGTTTTCTAGGTCACTTTGGAGCTTTTGAAGATTTGGAGCATTCCTAGCATCTACATCTCATTCTTGCATTCTACATCTCATTCTTGCATTCTTAGCTTAGCTTCATATTTATGCTTTCTTAGATTAGCTTCATTTCTATGCTCTAGATTAGCTCACATAGATTAATTAGCTTGGGTTGTAACACTTGCATATTTCCTTTCATAGCTTAGCTTGCATTTCCATTTCTAGCATAGCATTGCATTGCATTTTCATTCTTGATTCTTGAGGATATTGGCATTCTTGCCTTTGTCTTCATTGAATCTCCCATTGCATGGTTTACTAGCAAGGTTATTGGCTTAATAGCTCTAGCTGAGAGCATTCTTAAAAACCCTTGCACTCCATGCCTAGGGAGCTATGGATCGATTTGTGAGGGCTCATTCTTGAGTTTCCTTGCATGTAATGATCCATAGAAGTGTGACACATTTATAGCACATAAATTATTGTAATGTATTCATTGTATACTTGTTTTAGATACCATGTGTATCTTAGAAAGGGTTTATGTAATTGTTTGTATATTAGGAAAGCCTAATCAAATAACCTAATCATGTAGAATGTAATGGGGTATTTATGTAAGATCTTTTCTTTGAAAAAGATATGGATGAGATGTATGTGATGTGAAAGAGGATTGTGAAAGCTATGAGATTTTACCTACTAGATGTAGAGAAGAGAATTGTATGTACTTCATTGGAACTGATCAAGAAAAGAGAGTTTCTATCAGACAGTTCACAAGGATTGTGTATTTCCTCATATACACTTGTGTTGTGAACAATGTGTTTTGAAGGTGGACTTAATCTTATTTGGGTAGTGAGCCTACTCTCTTTTCTTGACTCCTAACAGGGTCCATCCTCTAACAAGGAGTATGTATTGTAATGTTTTAATCAGCTCCTAACAGGGCTAGATCTTATAACAAGGATAATATAGTCTAAGTACATCATTTGTGGGTGCTAATTCCCACCAGGGTTTTTACCTTTAACAAGGTTTTTTCGACACCAAAACCTTGTATTGACATTCATTGTGTTGATTGGATTTGATATTGATGCTATTCAAAGTTCAAAGTTTAATATGTTGTCATACAACTGATTCACTCCCCCCTCTCAGTTGTATTGTGGTCTATTATTCCTAACAACAACCATTTTTGAACAGTACAAGGAATTGAGTGATGATAATTTGGCTATCAAGAATGAGTTTAAGGTTTTGGAAAAGAAGGGTTTTACAAGCACTATTAGGTTTCCTAGAGATTTTAAGGACGACCAAGTTAGATATGTTTTGAGTCATGTACATGACTAGTTTTTATGGTTGGAAAAACCTTACAAGATAAAAAATGAGGTAAATAATGTTGTGACTAGGTATTATGCTACTGGTGAATTTCCTATAGTAAGAACTACTCAACAAGATGAGGTTACTCGATTGACTAAGTCAAAGTGGGACAAGAGATAAATGATTGTGAACATTATCACCGAAAAGATAGTGAGACTTGCATCAATGGTAATTGGTTATGATGTATTCCAATCAAGAAAAATGATTAGCATACTAACAAGTTCTATATTGACTACTTCCAAAATGGTGAAGGAGGATTCTCATGAAACCTGTGATAGAAAATAAGATTAGAAAGAAGGCTACTAATTTTTCTCTAAGGAATAGTTTAAGAGGAGGAAATTTCTTGAGCTTGAGAAAAGCATGGTGCACAAGAGGTAGGTACATCAAGTACTACAAAAGATGAAGAGGTGGAAATGGTCTCTATTGGTAAAGGAAAAGAGACAACTAGGAGACAAAATAGGAGTGAGACACACATGAGAGAAAATGAGACACCTTCAGTAAAGGTTTATAAAAAGAGAAAAGGTAAAGATGCTAAGACTGATAAGCTTGAGACTACTAAAAGGAGAAAGGAATCTAAACTAGAAAAAACAACACCAAAAAGGAAGAAATTCAAAGCACAAAGGGAGAAGATTGTAAAATCAGACAAGGAAGATGTAGTTCCCACCCATAGTTTACTTTTTCAGTTTTATATTTCCAAACTCTTTTAGGACACTTTCATGTGTGCATTGATTATTTTAGTTTTATTATGAGTTTATGGATGTATGACATTACATGGTGATTTTATATTGGATAGTTGTGAGATATCATATATTTACAGTTAGATGATAATTATTTATATGTTTAAAATTTCATTTATATTCATGATTTTAATTACCCCATACTTGCATGCATATGGCTATCATGTATGTTTTACCTTTTTATTTGACATGTTTGATGTAGTTGAGGGATGAAGTCGTAGTTACCTGCTTGCAAGACCCACATGATGCTATGATCCCTAACACACACACACACACAAATATATATATATATATATATATATATATATATATATATATATATATATATATATATATATATATATATATATATATAGATATATATATATATATATATATATATATATAGTATATATATATATATATATATATATATATGTACATGCTTGTCTTTTATGTAGGTTTCCAACTACTAGACATTGACTTCCCTGAATTGTTAGGATGAGTGCGCCCTATCACAATGTCTCAGTGGTAAGAGAGGGGAGATAACATTCAGGTCTGAATCCCAACCTAATACACTTTATTGTCTTGACATAGTGGACAATTTTTTGATTTATTACCTCTCCAAATTCATCCTGGTGATGTGGATTCATGAGCCTTTTTCATTGAGCATGATTGTCATTTTATTAGGTTCAGATGGTTTATTCTATTCATTGGATGGTGTGATTGTTTTGAAATGATTAAGGGATTTACTGAGGTTAATTATGTGGTTTAATAATTAAATTTTACTAAATATAGAAAGTATTAAATGTGAGGGTATTTAATTAATACAAATTAATTAAATATATTTATTAATTAAAAGTTTAATTGTGAAATTTGAAGATTTATTAATTATTAAATTTAAAATTTTAATTAAAGATAAATCTATTAATTGATAATAAATTATCAATTGGATAAATAATAATATGATTAAAACAATATTCTTTTAGTAATAATTGATATGCAATTAAGTTGCACAATCAATTACAAATAAATAAAAGAATAAAGTATTTTTTTATAGTTAAGTGAATTGATCAAAACAAGAAACATTAATTTGAATTGAGTGAAAGTGCATTAAGTTATTAATAATTAAATTAAAAATCATGTGAAAAGGGAAATTGATAATAAAAAAAGTTTTAGGAGTTAGGTTGAGTTCTAGGTTTGCATGGTTGAGTTCTAGTTCTAGGTTATTTTCCTTTATTAGGAGGATTTGACCATTATTCTATATATAGATTTTTAGGTTTTGGCTCTGAGGTTGAATTGAAGGAAATTGTGAAAGCTTTGGAATTTTTTAGGGTTTTGATTATTGTTCGTGGTTTATGTCAATTGGAGGTTTGAGGTAGGGTTTGAAACCCTCATAGATCTAATTCTTTTTAAAGAAAATTTGTTTGTCATGCCTGTCAGATCTTGTTGATATTTGTTTTAAGAATTCTTCTCTTGCTTAGATTTTATTTTTGAAGCTTTTGGTGGAAGAAATCTTGTATTGCGAATACCTAGTATGTTAGGAATACTATAAAAAGACCTTGTTTTGAATCAATTAAGGCTTGTTAAACTTTTTTGTTAAGAACCTTAGGGTTTGAATCAAATTAAACTATTAAAATAATTTTGTAAATGACTATAATTACCTTGTAGATCTAAGAAGGTTTTACTTCCTAGTAGGAATTAGCCATTAAATTACTCCTTGATTAATCCTATGGAAAAATTATATATAGATATAGATATAGATATAGATACATATATAGATATAGATATACATATATAGATATAGAT